>NBAZ01000056.1:0-44612 GCA_002794735.1 Pyrrhoderma lamaoense
GATATAGTAGTCTTTCATTTCCTCGATGTGAAAGAGATGAGGGGATACTCACAATGACTTATATACAGTATAGAGGGGCCATACATGTATAAGCTTGGGTCATCCCTCACTTTGTTGCCGTTGCCGTTTAACAAGCCTCCTTATTATTCCCCTTGCGTAACCCAAGGGAAGCAAACACATTCAACACATAATGACCTCCCGATTCTTCTTGTTATCTACTATCGTCCTAGCGTCCCTTGTGAGGAGTGCCTTCGGACTTCCCGAATCAGGTCTCGAGCTCCGCCAATCTTCTTCTTCGGACGGAATCTCGCCCGTACAATGTGCGCTGCAAGGGTCATCCGTGCAATGCTGTGAGACTATAGACCCGGTACGTAGTCGACTGACTTTCTACAGTACCTCATTTCCCTTTCGTTCTACAAGCGACGACCACCCTCCTTATGCATCTCTAAGACTTATTTGGACTTAATTTCTACTCTCCCTTAAGTTCTCTGAGGTCTCGAGCGTTCTCACCCCTATACTAGAGGCTGCGGGCATCCCAATTCCCTCTCTAGATACTATTATCGCTTTAATTGTCAAGCTAACGTGAGTAACTCCTACTCCCTCCTATGTGCATCTCATATCTCTCTTATTCATCTCTCTTACTCCTTGCTATCAGCCTCTTGGCATAGGATGCTCCCAGACTCTTCTTTGCTGCTCGGCTGTTGTTCCCGTAGGTTTTTTAAGACGTTATGTTCATCTATCTATACCGCCGCCTCTGACCCAATACTTTTTCATCATATTTCTAAAAAGAATCAGAATATAGGAGTTAACTGTCAACCGCAGACCCCCTCTTATAGGCTAGGCTAGGCTTTAATAGCTTTTACTAGCTTACTAGCTTACTACTTAGCGACATGTAACAGTACTAGTAACAAGCACCTCAAATACCCAAGAACAAGAAAAACATGAATCAATTATACTCATTTATATCTCATAATAAAAAAAGAATGAAACGATGAACGGATGAACGGATGAGTGAGCCTACTTAGAAAAGTGTCTCAACAGGCTGGCAAATTTACCCAATGTCCAAGTTCTGTGTGTGGTAGATAATCATAATATACGAATGATTGTCATTGTCATTGTCAATAACCACCACGTTTACATGCGCGAATTTGCAAAAAAAAAAAAAATTAATAATAATCAGATTTAGATTTTAGGGGCGGGAAGTTCAAGTTGGGGGCTTGGGGGGGGACTTACCGGAAGAACGAGAGAGCAACAAAGCACTTCTTCCGAGCAACCGATGCAAGGAACTTTATATACGTGTATATGAAAACGTCACTCAGAGGTCAGAGTGCTGTATATGAGAAATATTTATGTTGACTCGAAAAGGACTTACAGATGGCTGGCAGTTAAAAGCGACTAGCGAATCAAGTGGTGGGAGAGGGATTCCTAATAATCCCAGAACACCTTTAAGGAGGTCCACGACGAGAGAGAGCTATATAACGTTTTTTTCAGTTTTCGGGTCACAAGAAAGAAGTCAAAAAACCAAAAAACAAAAGGGCCTCGTGTCGTGAGTCATTTTTCTTATTAAATTCAAAAACGTTAAAACGTAAAAACGTACAGGCTCAATCGTCTCGCAGCATTGCACAGTTGAGAGTTCCAAGACGCACACGAGTGGGTTGACACCGTCAGCACCGTCTTGGTCTTGTGCAGATAATGTATGTGGGACTGAGACGTTCATCGCCGTGGCCGTAGTTGAGTTGTCCGTTAGCTCGATATCACTTGTTGCCAAGTCCCGGTCCCGACCCTTGAATATCGCACTCCCCTGCACGAGTAGAACAAGTGAAAACAGAGAGAAGTACAAATGAATGAGACGCATGATGGGGTCAGAGATATGAGTACTGTATAGACGCTGAAGACTAGCATTACTACTTGAAAGGCTTGTTTTTTATACCTTTATTCCACTACCTAGCTAGAGATGACTAGGTTATATGGAAATTTGGTATAAATAGCCCACAGACGAAGTTGAGTGTTTTCCATTCTGATCCTTAGTTCAGTCTGAGTCTATAAGAGATTCAAGAGGACCGGCTAAGAGGGAAACAAGTACCAACGTATCCAATTCCAATACAAAGACTCTTATACTTGCACCAATTTAATTGTCTTCAGATCTTCCACATTATCACGAATCTAAAGTTACTTGCTTACTTTTTTGCGCATATTGACTAACCGCTATCTGAGCGATGACGAAGACTTGAATTCTTTGTTATGGGATTTGGTCACTAACGAGTTAGGTGCTAGAAAGCCGGTAAGGTTTAAATTCAGAGAGCTCGCTTAATTTAAGCCCATTTATACATCCTCAGTGATCTAGCCTAAAGATCACCGAGTCATCTCATCCTACTTCAAGTACCTGTAACTGGCCATCAGTACAGCAAAGAGAAGCTAGTAAGGTTCCCTCCATACGCACCAAGGAGAAAAACCTGAATACAAATTTAGCCTTAGCCTTAGCCTAAGCCTCAGTGCTCGATTGTCAATGTCTTGATGTTCTAGGCCTCTAGATCTAACAACGTAGCATCTTGCACCCAAATCAGGACACTAGTACTGATCACAGGGGGGCAGGAGTGAGAGAAACCCAATTCAAGATGATCCGAGTCCGAGGGGGGGATGTGAACTGAGAACTGAGAACTGAAATGCGGGGAAACCCTAATTAAGAAGCACACGGGATCAGCGGCCCGGGTAACCGGGGGGGGGGGGGACGACAAGTTTATTATAATTATGGAAGTAGATGTACTAACAGTTAACTAACTTGATTGATTTGTCTAGCTAGAACACTGAATACAGTGTTACTGATAATATCCAATTCTTCGAGTATGATACACAAGATAGATTCATAGAACTGTTACTCAGAGTAATCAGAGCATCATCTTCTTTGAATCCTAGCTATGTCCAACTTCTTTCACTTTCCTTTATGGCTACTAAGCTCTCCCCAATGCATCATCAAGTTAATATTTGATGCGTCACGTTACTTGGAGGATGTGATTAAAAACCAAGCAGGAGATCCGGAGAAACTGTGCTTCACAGTTCCTTTTTCTATTTCCATATTCAGAAGTTTTGCCTTTTTTGTGCTTGAAATAGGAAAATGATTCCCTGTTTTAAACACCTACTGTCTCACAAAAGATATGGTTACTATTCAGACTCGAAAGTCAGGGGGAAACCGTTACTTCACTACGCTTATATTAAATATCTAAATTTGCTTTAAAAGAAAACTGAGTTCTATCTGTTCTCAACAAATTCGACATAAAAAGCTCTAAGCATCTAGCAGTAGCAGTAAGCACAAATGCACACATCAGAGTCGGACCGAGTCGAATAGGACGGTCCGGGATGGCCGAGGACGGATGGTAATGTGCGCATATATTTAACATTAAAACACACATGGCAGCTTTGATCACTTATTTAACTGAAAACAAATCACGTCCCCTGAAGAGAGCTCGTTGACGACGATGGGTGTTAAAATTGTTGGCTACGAGACACACGACGTCCGCTTCCCAACGTCACTTTCTGGAGATGGAACGGACGCGATGAACACGGAGTGTGATTACTCTTCAGCCTACGTCTCTCTATTCACCGATGCCGATGCTCCCGACAACTCCTCTCTAACAGGGCATGGTATGACTTTTACTATCGGGAGAGGAAACGAGATCGTATGCGCCGCGATCAAACTTGTCGCAGCACGTCTCGTCGGAAAAGAACTCGAGTCTCTCTTTACAAGCATGGGCCAAACGTTCGACTACCTTCTCTCCGACCCCCAACTTCGCTGGATCGGTCCAGAGAAAGGTGTGATTCACATCGCAACTGGTGCCGTTTGCAACGCTCTTTGGGACCTATTCGCAAAATCACGTAAAAAGCCTCTCTGGAAGCTCGTTGTGGACTTTACGCCCGAAGAGGTCGTTAACGCAACGACGTTTAGGTATATCACTGACGCGATCACACCGGCCGAGGCACTTGCGATGCTCCAAGCTAAGGCGGCGAGCAAAGCAGAACGAGAGGCCAAGGTACGTGAAGTCGGGTATCCGGCTTATGTCACGAGTGCGGGATGGCTTGGGTACAGCGACGAGAAGGTGGAGCGGCTGACTCGCGAGGCAGTCCAAGCAGGCTTCAACCATTTCAAGATGAAAGTCGGTGCGGACCGTGAGGCGGACCTAAGGCGGGGGAAGATCATCCGACGTGTCATCGATGACGTATCCCTTCTTCCACCACCTGGCACAACCGCTGCGAGGGATCCCAACTCTTCTGAGGCGTTGAAAGGGAAGAACGCGGGACCGACGGGTGCGGTACTCATGATTGACGCGAACCAGGTGTGGGACGTTCCTGAAGCGATTGATTATGTTAGATCATTGGCGGACATCAAGCCCTGGTTCATCGAGGAGCCGACCGCGCCTGATGACATCCTCGGCCACGCAGCCATCAGAAAGGCTCTTGCCCCTCTCGGAATCGGCGTCGCAACAGGGAGCACGCACATAACCGGATGGTGTTCAAGCAACTACTTCAGGCAGAAGCGATTGACGTCGTCCAGATCGACTCTTGTCGGCTCGCCGGTGTATCGGAGGTCCTCTCCGTCTTGTTGATGGCAGCCAAATTTGGTGTTCCTGTCTGCCCACATGCTGGTGGAGTAGGTTTATGCGAATATGTGATCCATCTCTCTCTCATCGACTATATCGCTATTTCTGGTTCAATGGAGCGTAATGTTCTCGAATTTGTGGATCACTTGCATGAGCACTTCTTACACCCGTGTAGCATCAATAAACAAGGCCGTTACAACGTTCCAAATAAGCCAGAAGAAGGTTACAGTATCGAAATGTACAAATCCTCGATAGCGGAGTTCGAGTTCCCGAATGGAACGTATTGGAAGGGTGTAGCCGAAGAAAAAGCAAAACTAAAATCACAATAATCACTTTTAGGAATGTGTTATATAACATTGGATGTATTATTATATCAATTTTTATTTCTATACATTGTATGCAATATCCGTACATCAAGAAGAATGAATGAGTTTAGCTTTATTAGCAAGTATGGTACAGTGTCCTTTACATGTATTTTTACAGCTTGGATTTGGGGAGGATCAAATCAAGATGATTATTTCATGTATGGGGGAGAGGAAATACTAGATAGATCAGGGGTCAAGATACAGTGAAGTCAAAAACAGAACACGAAAACATCAAACAAGAAGTATAGTTAGAGGATATACCAACCAAGAGTTCAAAACACAAAACGGTATCCATATACATAATAATTTTTTTTTAAATCCACAAGTCAATTCGATGATGCATAATTTTCCGGGGAGGGGTGGAGGTGGAGGGTGGGGGAACGTCTATCTTCGACATTCGCAGGGAACCTGTTATTACATGATGTCGGAGATCAGGATGGAAAAACAACAATGAGCAAATCAGAGTCCGTGATGGGAGAAAGGAAAGGAAAGTTATCCAAAGCTCACGATACGTAGCTCGTCGAGCGCCATCCGAAGCTGCTCGACAACATCCGACGCAAGTGAAAAACATGGTGCTAATCGCACCATCTGTAATCGTACAGGTCGTCTTACAGACCCAATGTCAAAGGATTCCGCACTGATATCAGATGTAGGACTGATATTAGGATCGGCCTCATCAGGATTTCTTTGTCCAAGTCCAAGATGACTATAACCCCGCAATGAAGAAGCAGCAGTTTCTCGGGCCCGTACTACACGAAGTACTTCATGCCCCGTCACATCTCTACATCCACTACCAATACTCAAGATCTTCAGGTTCGGTACCAACCATTCTCCTGTTCTATCTGGTCTGGATAATATTTCAAATAACCCATCTCCAAGAGTCCCCCCTGGGGGTGTTGCAACCCCTAGCGCTTCAAGATGATTAAGCGCGTGCAATGCTCTGACGAGAGCTATTAAAGCCGGTCCGTCAGAAAGACATGGGCAACAACGGAGTTCGAAATGTCGTAGCAGGGGCAGACGCCCACTATTGGCTGCTTCTGTGAGGCGTGTTAACCAGCCCAGTGGATCGCCCATTGAGTAGGATTCACTGGATGAAGAAGAGCTGTCCATTTGGACGGCTAGTCGAACTAGAGAAGGGAGAGAAACAGCATCGAACAGGAGTGAGATGTTTGCACCGTCTACGGAAGAGAGGGCAATATCCGTGAGCATCGGTACAGGGACGCGTATAGGCGATCGAGAGAAGAGGGATTCCATGCTATCTATATTAAATGCTACACTCTGCAAGCGTACATCTTCTAAGACTTCTGAGCATGAGAGCGCATTCAGATAGTCTCGGAGTCTAATACAGATACGAGTTTGGTTGCCGTGCGAATGGTGATGATGCACAAATCTAGCGTCCTTTACGACATGAAGAACACGTAATGCTGGCAGTTGAGTATTGCTGAATACACAAGCTAGAGCAGTTTGCTCAAGGGTCACTTTTTCCAGTCGAGGGAATGCACCACTCAAAAGTGGTATAGGGGTTGCATCTTCGGAAGGATCAACCTTAAGTGTGACTGACTCTAGTGATTCATTGATGCGTCCTTCTGCGCATGCAGTTGAAACCACAGATAACCATTCCCAGTCTTGTGAGCAGATACGGAGTGAGAAACAACGGTGGAGATGAGGAGTCAACTCCTTCATAAGTGAGCAGGCATCATTTAGACCTTCGCAGTATCGGAAATCCAAGTCAACGGAGATCTTTGCGGCACCGGCTCGCTCCATGTAGATTCTAATCTTGCGAATCATTGCCTGAATACGACCGTACGACCATGTGCTATCAAGTCGGACATAAGACCAAAGTTGAGGTGTTTCAAGAGCCAAGGTACGCCATTGCTTGGACACAAGAGAGAGATAATTGACAAGTTGTGGATCTTCGTGCACTCCGAGCTCAAAGACACGACTTAGTATCTCAGAGGGGACTCGATTAATTAGCGCACGATCGGATAGAACTTGCTCGCGCCTTATTCGCAGAGAATCCAGTTCTTCTTCAAGTTTCCTGATACGTTCATCTATCTGAACAACTTCTTCGTGCATAGGGCGAGGATCGCTGTATCAAAATGGACTTATTTATAGTTTGATACGCCAGAGATAGATCATACTTACAGCTCATTCAAGCTAATATCGGGGAAATCCTCCTCGGATGGAGAAAGTGACACTGACTGTTCAAATGGTGTCCAATCCCAAGTAACTGTGCGTGGATTGGCCATGATGTGAAGTCTAACAAAGGACTATTAGATGATATGAGGGCAGGGAGCAGAGATAGAAGATTAGATGGTATTCCAATTAAATGATTTTATATACTTGCCTTGAGGCATGTATAAGTACAACTATGCTGTGCAAATTCAGAATTCCTTGGTCACAGTTTAAGTCTTCCGCATATACCACTATTACACCTTACAGGAGTCCTTATGATATCAGCGTGAATAATATCGCCTCTTCTGAGTACTGAGTACTCTAGGGGGGGTGGAGATTCGAATGGTGGTCGTTAAAACGGAGTTATGAGTTAGATGCCAGACCGTTTAAAGGATAACTGCACTTGTGCGCATGAGTTGATCAAGAAGTACTCAAATGTAGGAAAATATAAGTGCGCTTACGGAGTGAGAGGCACCAGTTACTTCTGAGATATGCAAACAACTATGAGTAGCGCTCCTTTGGCTACCAGCACAACTTATTCACCTTTGGAGGTTCAGGCACGGGCACTGTAATAGTGTCGCGACTTGGAAGTTGGAGGAGCGTGACTGGATATCAACACGTGTTTCTATCCTAATTGGGCACATTGTCCCTGAAACTACGGGTCTTAAGTAATCACTGATTCTTCGCTTCAAAGCCACTTTAAGTGTATGATGTTTGTTCAGCATGTCGTCACACTAGTGAGAAACTAGCTCGTCAAACAACGATAGCACTTGATAAGAGCTGTGAAAAAAATGCTTAGCACTCGGCGCACACGATTCTGAAAGTCTGAATATGACTTCTTCTATAAAATGTAATCACCGCGCGAAAAGCGGTGAAGAATTCTGATCTCAACATGCCTCATTGCATCTTTATTCTATCCAACTAGCCCTATATCATAAACTACGTGTGACTCAATAAACTCATCTCTGATTTTCACCTCCCACAACTTCTGCGGCTGCGAATAGTATATTGAACTCACCATCTCGATGAGCGCATTCCGTCAGTACTTGGAGCCAAATTCACAGGATCGACTTAACGGCATCTCCGAGCGTATACTCTTCCATTTAAGACACCTTGATCTCTCGGAATATGTAAATCTCGAGGGTCAGATTGTGAAGAGTACTGGGGGATACGGGGATGTTTATCAAGGGGAATATTTAATACCGGGCCAAGGAGCAACTAAAGTGGCTATCAAAAGACTTCGATGCTCTGACTCGGCTGAAATCAAGTCGGTGAGGTCCTTGAGCAGTCTAGATCCAAAGTTTCTTTGATTCGCCTACTAATATACATGTAGTTATTTGAACGTGAGGTGTATGTCTGGTCAAAGCTCATGCATGTCAACATCTTACCATTTCGGGGCTATGCTTTTGAGGCCTCGGGTTACCCACTTCTAATCTCTGACTGGATTCATAATGGGTCAGCTTGGAATTATGTCAAGTCAACACCGGGATGTGATCTCCTTCGACTAGTAAGTTCTTTTATTCAAAACGTATTAATATCATTAATTAGGCTTCTAAGGTCACGGGAACTGCAAGAGGTCTACGCTATCTGCATGAGAACAATATCGTACATTCTGATATAAAATCGGTATGGATGCTACCTATATTCTTTTAAGTTGATTAATGTCTATTAAACAGGATAATGTTCTAGTTTCGAGCTCAGGGGATGCACTTATATGTGATTTTGGACTGTCGCGCGCATTTTATAGTAGCCAAACTTTTTCAAGCTTCACTAGTTTGAAAGGTACAGCTCAATATATGGCTTATGAGCTATACGTGTCTTCAGATTTGCATCCCAAGCACTCAAAAGAAACAGACGTTTGGGCATTTGGAATGACGGTATATGTAAGGCCAACTCTTCATGATGATGACAGCTCAAGTATAAGTTGTATTCGTATTACAGGAGCTTCTCACTTTAACCCGGCCATACCAAGGCTTTCCACAGCCCCGTATTATTCTATCGATTATGCAAAAGGAGCTACCTAAGCTTCCAGATGATTGGAGCTCTACAGATTATCCAAAGTCTGACGTCGTAGATATTCTCTGGAGGGTATGTCAAGGGTGTTGGAATCATGACCCAACGAGAAGATTATCCATATCTGCAATAATGTATATGCTTGAACTTGATACGCTTGAACACAGCACAGTGAGTGAATTTCAGGTCCCTAACGGGCCAACGAATACAGTATCGAATACAGAAGGTACCCTTCGTCCAAGTGGCGCTCCACAAATCGCTCGATTGGAACCTACAGAAGAATGGCCAGTTCAATACTCTGGAAAAATACAGCAAGTGTTACATGTTGACAACCTCACTACAATCAAACACAGTGTTAGGGGCTCAGCAAGGTAAGTTATATATACAGTTTTCAGTATTCAGTCATGATGCTAAGTTCTAATATTGACTTCCCAGACCGATAATATGCCTACGCATCTCTAATGATGATAAGAATGTTGCTCTTGTCAGCGCAAAATCTAAGGTCGTGTACTTCTATGAAGTTCTAACAGGCAGAAAACTCTTGTAAGGCTATCAAAACGTATCATTAAATATATTGACGCTGACAGTATTCAAAGCGAATTGAGTGATACTAACAGCTCAGATATACTCGCTCTGAGCTTTAATGCTGCAGGAGACTCATTATGCTCAGGTGATGCAAGCGGTCGAATAAAGGTAATCCCTTTCTAGCTAGCCATTTTGAAACTAGCTAGAGAAATTTTTTTGCCACATGTAGATATGGTCATTAGCTGATCACAAAGTCTCCCGTATTCTCAAAGGTCATAATGGTCCTATTAAGATCCTTAGTCACAGCGAAAGTGGTAAACTCCTTTCTTGCTCTAACGGAGGAGATGGGACGTTTCGCATTTGGGAACCGCATACTGGAAAGCAAGTAATATTAGAAGATAAACAAATTATCATAGCAGCTGCTTTCTCTTCAGAAGGTCTGTTTGTAGCTGCCCATCTGGCATCCAACAATACGATGATCTGGGATCTCAATACAAAGCAGATTGTCAAAACCATCCAACTTGGTTTTGTACTCTTTGAGAACACTATATCGCTTTCATTCTCCTATAACAATACATATCTTTACGTGAACGGGGTCGATGGGGTAATAAGACGATATGATGTCGAACAACGTATGTTAACAAAGGGATCTGGTTATCAGTGTATCTTAGATGATATCCTAGGAGAAAATTTCCGGTACTTAGTAACGTCTCGCACTGAGCCATGGAGCGTCAGTTCAAACAAGAAAAAGATACTGTTTTGGAACCAAGAATCTGAAGAATGGCATTTTCAGATGAGCTGTCTAACTGGCTCTGTCAATGGTGTTGATCTCAGTCATGATGGAAAGCTGATTGCCGCATACCAAGATGATGGGGTTGTGCAAATAAGTAGGCATTTATGTTCTTTGTTGTAAGTCTAAGATCTAGTTTTTGACACTTCTCACTAGTAAAGGTATCTGGCCTTTGGGAGGTCTCTTTTCCTGGAAATATGTAAATAATTCACAATTCTTTTGTATTTTAAATATCACCACTGGAGAACACACGTTTCATCTTGCAGCAGACAATTTGATTGAAAATTATCGCATTATGATATTTAATGGATCTACATTAAACTATGAACGTAAAAATCCACTTAGTGTCACTTGGCTGGATACGAGATTCACCCCATCGTAAATTGAGTGTAGGACCGAACCCCCACGATTTTACTTCCGCTCGTAGGATGTAAGAAATGGGAGATGAACTACAATTCTGGATAAAACACATAGGAGATTTGAAGGGGTACTTCTCGTGCCCTCGGATAAGATTGACAATGAGTTCCTTTTTAGTATTTTGTTAGAAATGTATACATCTTTCATTTGTGATCACAGAGTAGATCTACAAGCCAACCTACAGAAACTTCGTGCTGAACTAGGAAAAAGTCTGCGAAAGTTTCCACCTTAGATTTTCCCGTCCTATTTATTTGAGATAGCAGACAGTATCGAGAATAAAATTCATGAGACCAAATCAAACAAGGTTAGTCTTAGAGTATACAGACGAAGATACCCTGAGTGTGACCTGGGAGACGTAAGGAACAGTTTCGAGGTTAAGTTTCGGTTCTTCGTCAGTTCGAGATATATCTGGGACTTTTACGCAGTGTTCCTCTTGAAGAAAGAAAAGGAGTACAGTCTCTTCAAGATTCAGAACGATTTTCTTTCCGAAATTGCCTTCTTCTGTCATGATATCCATGTTCAAGTACAGATTATAAGAGAGTTACTGAGAACAGTATCGGATTGCGAGTCAAGGTACGAAGGAAAGTGGCAGGAATTAATTATCACGTGTAGCATAAAAACTCGGCCGGCCGGCCCTGAATATGGCTCAGTGTCCTTCGCCAAAGTCTCGGAAAGCTCGAAGTATTGTATCAATGCATCTTTAAAATATATATCACAAGTATAAGATATAAAACATGTAAGAGGAGGCCAACTATCAGCTGTTAACAGACTTTCAAACCACTACTCGAAATCTCGGTGTCAATACCACAGGAAGTTTACCGCTCTCTGCAACAAAGAAGTCCTTCATTGATTCCTCCCAGTTGCTAGGATCATATCCATCCGCAAAGCGCATCTCAAACCTTTGCATAAGCAAAGCTGTGACCATACGCATCTCAACAATCGCAAGAAGTCTTCCGGCACATACAGCTGGTCCATAAGAGAAAGGTATGAATGCAGCCATATTTGTTAATACGTCCGAGTCCATTGGTTTGAGTTCCGCATTGGCCTCCTGAAGCGCGGTTCTCCTAACGGCACTCTCATGTAACCATCTCTCTGGACGGAATGAGTTAGGCTCCGGAGAGAAGTATGTTGGATTTCGCAGTAAAGCATAAGGAGGTACTACAACAGCAGTTCCCTCCGGAATGAAACTATAGATCTTTAGATTAAAATCCCTTATTACGGAATAATCAACACACCTGTCTTTGATCCACTTGCCACCACTCCCACGTTCAGGAGCACGCTGAAGATAACTCGGTACTGGTGGTAAAAGACGCATCGCTTCATTACTATTGAATGTAGTGACAATGCTTGCTCAAATTACTTCTTTAGAAAAATAGCTTTACACTTACATGACTGCATTCAGGAAAGGCATTTCTGCAAGTCTAGTTGCGTCAAATGGGTCCCCTTCTCCTGGAGGAAAGACCTCGTCAACTTCCTTTTGTAGTCTATGGTATTCCTTGGGATGACGAAGGAGAAGACTAAAGAGACTGCTAAGCACGGTAGAAGTGGTGTCTGATCCAGCAATCATCGCGAGAACGCCATCCGAAGTGATCTCGGCATCAGTAGGTTTTATTTTCTCTACATTATCTTCGTCGATCTATAGAAAAATAAGATTAAGGTTCAGGTTTCCCTCATGAATGAGTCTGCTTACGAGATGGTAGAATAGGTCCTTTTCTCCTGAGCCATACATTTTACGTTGCCTGACTCTCTCAGCTGCGAATTTTCGAAATTTAGCCATATCTTTTGAGTTTAGGGAAAGTTTGTTGATGAAGGGCATCAGCCACGGGAAATGTTGGAAGAATGCCATAAATCTATAAATAAATTCGTGAATACTATTTCTTTATTATTGCGTACTTTTCTACTAAACGTACTTCATTCCGGATTCCATTATGGCCCAAATGCCTTCTTTATCTCCACCATCTCGCATGAGCTCGAAACCCCACCGAATCTGGTAGCTTCTTTTGAGTATGATGGATCTCGAATCAAATGTATATTACTTACGCCATATCTCCCATGAAATCGGTTCTAAGTGAATATTAGGGTAAGGTATACAAGACCATGCTATTTTTATGACTTACGTAAAGTAGCTCAACCATTCTGCTAAGTTTATACTTGCTTGTTGTTTGCCTTCTCGAAGTTGGTCGTGGCTATTAGAGCGCACTGTTAGCTCCTGAACCAGTTGCAAAGCACGCTTCTGAATCAGTGGCTCATATCCCTTCACAGAGGCAGTATTAAAAGCACGGTTCCAAGGCTTCCTTCGCCGAGCATGTTCCTTTGGTGTTTGTATGGCGATAAGAGGTGGAGTAGGTTGGCTGCTTGCAATAGTACGAGCAGTCCACACTACATGGAAAAGTTAATATCTAGAGTAAAAGCTTTTGTACAGAAGATCCACATACTCGGTCCCTTTGGCATACCATCTCCACCTAGAATTTGGGGTATCGCCGAAGCATCAATCACTGATATCTCATTGGGGCCTTCACATCAGGACTTTAAGTATCGGCGACTACATGGTAGTAGAAATGATCGGTACCAACCTACGCGAACATACGGTCCATATCTCTCATGCAGTTGTTTAAATCGGATATGGTTTTTACCTCCAACCATACTAATGGCTCCCCATAGCTTCGATACTTTAGCTAGAATAGGCCCGGGGTATTTCGCCAGTGGATGCCACGGAGAGAGACGGTATATTACAATGCTCGCAGCCAAAGTGACGTAATACAACCCAAAAGAAGTTAATACCGTCGGGAGAGGAGAGCCAGAGAAATGAGGCAAGAAACAGAATGACGGGAATGCTGGAACTAAAAGTAGCAGAATGAAGTGTACAAGCAAGTTGGAAGTATCGGTCACGTAGTTTTTATAGATGGCATGGGCGAGCTGGCACATTGAGATCAGTCAGTAAAGCGAGCTGCAGCATATACCAGAGTATCAAAGGAGTTACTCACCAGAGCGAAGGTGATATCAAAGAGGATTGTGTCTCTGAGCGCGAGCTCAGGTATCTTCAGGGTACGCAGAAGAGAGGTATCCATATTGTTGAATAGCTTTACCATGTGAGAGTCGATTTATATGGGCTCCTATAAACATGTGTCTAAGAGCGCTCTCGGGCATATGACCGAGGTTTACACCATAGGCTGCGAGAATCCTCCTTTGGATGATTTGATGATGAACCCCGGGAAACAGCTTTCCGGCGCTCTTGTCGGACAGCGGAGAAGCTGAGTAACATAGTAAATACGCGTTACACTATTGTTTCAGTTATCAAGTGTACAGATAACAGTCCGGCTTCTTTCATTCTTCGTAAAGTTTGATATTCTATAGTTGAGAAGCTGTTGCAATCGGAGTGCGATCCTAATTTAAAATTGTAATTATATTTTGTCCTATGGGATTTAGGGCATTTGAAAAGCCATAGTAAATCATCCGTATCACACCTTCGCTATTGGGGGTTGACACACCCTATACAACATAAGCTATCTCGCCTCAGATTTGTGTGATAAGTCTGAAATTACATGTAAATTGGAAGTCACGGTTTTACAACAGAATTTCAATTTGATGCCGGCAGTTTATTACGTAATCCAAACACCATTCTTGCTTCAAATTTTTCTAACATGCTTTGAGGGTTTGTACTTTTAATCTCAGTCTGGCTCGCCTAGGCTCTAGACATCACCATCATTACTTTCAGGAGACTGAAGGAGAAAATCTAAAAATTGCTTAGATGGTACGACTTATAACGCACAACTTACTTGCCTGTCACGTCAAAGGCTGCACGACAAATAATTTTCCTCTTCTCTTCAAAGATGTACAAATTGAGCTACGAGAAGCTGAATTCAATGAAGAGTTTCTGAGAGGATTTGCACCACGGATAGAATGGTCCGCCTTGGTAGACTCTGCGAAACAGGTGTGCTAGCTATTTGCTTCTTCCAGGGGTGCTTTCATGTTAAGTTTAACATAATACTATAGCTAGGTGACACTTCTTTGCCTGCTGAACAACCTGAAATGCTGGATGAAGAATTCTTGAAGCTTCTGCACCACGTACTACTTGAAGTATGTAGCCACTCCGTTTTGATGAGGTCCATACTTATCCACCATATGTTCTTCAGATCCATGTAGAGGAAGGAGCAATGGTGTGCCAAGGTTGTGGACATGTCTATCCGATTAAAAGTGGAATACCAAACATGGTTCGTTTGCTTGCTTACTTGAACACTACACATTCGAAAACCCAATATATTGCTTACTATGCCTTCAAACTACAGCTTCTGACAGAGAGTGAGGTCAGCTGATGACGAGGGACGACGTACCTTCCAATATCACGCATCAAAAACCTAGATTCCATTCAGTCCCATCACACGTAAATCCTCCATTGCGAGGTGTATTTGTATATGTTCTTCGTCTCCGAGCCCATCTATCTGACTGTTGTATTATTATGCCTTAATAGAACTCTGGGAAGGTTTCTTTCATATAACATGCGCATATAGTCGTGTCAGGCATTATGACATCAAGTGATGTTCACTAGAAAACCACACTACGTCTATCACATTAAACTACAAATACACTCCCGTAGCTAGTTGCCTAAATGATAGGTCAACGTCTGCATCCGACCGCGATCGGCACTGGTCGGTGATGAGTAAATAGTATACTATACGTCACAATTCAGTTATAAACAGTAGGATTTCGATCTAGTAGTACAATATATATTATATTATGTATAGACGCAAGAAGAGCAAAAGCACACATCAAGATAAGACAGACAGACAATCAAGGATACCAGCACAAAGAGAAGTGAGGTTGATAGGTTGAAAAGAGAAACGGGGTGAAAAGAAAAACAGAGAAACAGTAAAACGGTGAGAGATGCTGAAAGAAGGTCCACAAGTATTTAAAGGCCAATAGACATTTTTACTGCAGTACATGTGTTACACGGCCATTTGCCACGAGAACAGACTCTTGTAAGATGTGATGAGAGGATAGATAAAGAGAGAGAGAAAAGAAGTAGAGTTTATCGAAAACATTGCGAAAAGGAAGTAGTTCAGGGTGTTTACAGGCGAGTAGATGCACATAACGAAACAGAAGCGGGAAAATACACACAGAAACACGCGTTTCAACCGTCAAATTGTTTCGTATTGCCCTGTAATTGACGAAACTTTAGTATTAAGCCCTACAAATAATCACGGAAAGAGTAAAATCTAGAAAGGCACTACGCACATATTCTTGCCTGCATATCTCCGCTTCCAGTAGCGAGTATTCCGCCTGCAGGACTTAGATCAATTGAGATAACGCTATTTTTGTGCCCTTGGAGCATTAGCTGAACCGCAGCCGTCCGCTGTTCCCAAAACTGAACGCCACGATCCTTTGACCCGCTCACAACCCAGTTTCCATCATGGCTAACTGCTACACTGAGTACATAATCCTTGTGACCCGTAAAATTGAGTGTGTTTAAGCTTCCTCGTTCCCCACCGTCTTTGAACCGTGTGACTGCACCCGATCCATTTGATCCACCAGGGGTTGTTGGTATAGGCACACTACTTGCGGGAAGCGGATCTTTACGAGTGCCGCCGGAGACAAGCGCTGAAATATCCCACTGCTTGAGAGTCTTATCCAAACTGCCAGATACTATCCCTTTGCCATCTGGTGTAAAAGCAACCGAATACACGGAATCACGGTGACCACGCAGACGCTCAATAAGGTTACCGGTCTGTACTTCCCAAATTCGGACGACAGTGTCTAGTGATCCAGCTGCAACAAGTCTTCCGTCTGGAGAGATAGCAACACTAGTGACACCAGCGTCTACGCCATCAGGTTCATTGATTTCAAGTATTTTCTGCATTCCAGTCTCCATATCCCAGATACGAGCCGTGCGATCCCCAGAACCCGAGACGATGAGTCTACCATTTTTTGAGAAGTCAAGGGAGTAAATTTCCTGCTGGTGCCCTTCGAAAACGCGCCTAATCTTACGTTTGGCGATCTCCCAAATCTGAAAAGCCGGTAGTCAGAATATTAAGTATATACACCGAGTATACCGGATATATCCAGGACACCGGGAAAGATGCCGAAAACAGGGTGACTTACTCTGATTGTCTTATCTTCTGCACCTGTTGCAAGGTATTTCCCATCAGGACTAAAACATACACTTCGGATGTATAAATCTCCAACCGGACTTGCTTGTTCATCATTGAGAACACTGAAATGGCAGATAAATCATGTGAACGAACAAAAAAGACAGTAGAACACCCACCAAGTTTTTACACCAGTCGCTGTGTCATATATCTGTGCAGTACGATTACAACCAGTAGCGAGATACTTTCCATCAGCAGAGAAGCGGACACAGCATACAACACTACAGGAGATAGTCAATTTGTAAGACAAAAATGAAGAAAGATGGTATATAGCAAAGCATACCTTTCGTGAATTAGAGTGTATTTGAGATCTACATCTAATACTCGCTTGACATCCGGGTTGAAAATAGCGAACCAGTCGGTACCTTCCTTCTTCAAGTTAGGAGGAAGGTCGCCCAAGGGGATGTCATCCAGGAATGCACCGTTGGATGTAGATGCAGGGGGTGGATATGAAGTTGACGCTGACCCTGGAGGAGCAGGAGCAGTAGACGATTGCACTAAGGCAGTGGAGGAACTAGACTCAGAGGGATACGGCTTATGACCAGGAGTATGAGAGGAGTATTCTGATGTGATACACAACAATCGTTTAATGTGTGTTGATACGGAAAAAAGTGATTAGAACTGACCCATGCGATCATTCTTTACGGGGGCCCGAGGCTCTGCTTTGATACGCTTCATGTCTCTCAAATCTCTTTCGCGCACGTCTCTTTCTCTCTGCTCTCGCTCTCGAGCATCACGAAGATCACGAGAATCACGTAAGTCGCGCATATCTCTGTCTCGAACATCGCGATTATCGCGAGGCTCGCGCTCTCGGACGTCTTCACGAGAACGAAAACCGTAAGGGGGCTCCCCGTATGCTGGACCGGGCCCACCACTAGCGTGTGCACCCATCCCCGCATGTGCTGCGTGAGGACTTGCATTCGAAGGGGGTAGGGAGTTGGGGGGTGGAGGCCCGTTAACATTCACATTTGGGGGGGCTGTAGTCAACACTTGAGCCTGTGCTTGTTGAGCTTGGGCCTGATTAGCCTGACGTAGCTGGACGATTTCTGCCCGCAGACGAGCAATCTCTTCATCATACTGTTGCCGGGCCTTTGTATGCTGATTTTCCAGCTCGTACACCATTTGTTTTATATGATTAAGCTCATTAATCTGGGCATGGACTTGAGAACAACAAGTACGATCTTCGGTCAGTAGCAATCACTTAGAAACAACAGATATAACAAGCAAGAAGAACAAAAGAAGTGATTATTTGATAGTGCATATTCCTAATTATTAAGAAGACAAAAATCTTCGAATGCATTGCTACGAATCAAAAAGAAGCCACCATGGAAGAAGGATATGAAATTGAAAACATGCATAAAAAAACTCACTTCTACCCTCAAATTCATCCTTTTGAGATCTTGAAAGATTGAGCTCTTGTGAAATAAGGTCAAACTCCTGCCGAATAACATCAAGAGATTCTGTCACCCGAGCTGGAGAGTGTGCAGGGACAGCCCCTGGGGGTGGTGGTCCCTGAGGTTGCAGACTACGATGCTGATTGGGAGATACATCAAGTTAGGAGGACGAACAACGTGTAGCGCGGATAACGTGGAAGACAGGGTAGCATAACATCGAGAATGTTATGAGTGAAAGCCGCAAGACGTATGGAGGGAGACATGGACGAAGACGAATACTTACATTGTAGATTGAGGAGCTCATGATGGATGTTGGTGAGAAAGCGCGGGACAAGTGGAAAAAGGCATTCGCAGCGCGAGAATCAACGAAACTCTCTTTTCTGGTCCCTTTTCCCACGAGGGTCTCTACTCTACTCGGCTCACAGCCACTCATTGCTCCCGGTTCACGTCGGTCCGAAGTGCCTGGAACGTCACTATTTCCGTCCACGCGATTTCCTTGCTTATCTCAGCTCATAGTATGGACAACCCAAAAACCATAATCATAATGATTTCTTTTTTATATAAGATTTACATTGCAAATACGTACAGACGACCATCTGCTCAATATTCCAATCTCACCTCTCGCGTTCTTCATCAAATCAATGGTGCCACAGGTTGACAGTCAACGCCAATGTTTTGGTTCTGAAAGTTTCCCATGTTGCTAAGTCATGTGTCGCAAGGAAAACAAGATAATTTCTCGTACCGGGATAACTAACGTGCAGCATAGTGTTGAATCCTCGCAGCCGAGGCCAAGAACCTGTACGCACTGTGAGAAGTCTATGGATTAGTACAAAACAAAACTCAGTCAATACAGTCGGCTGGCAATTCAAAGCAATGATTGTTCCGAGAGGTGGTACTGGAATCCCCGCATCCTCAAGAATCGGTTCGAGGAGGTTGATAATCAGCGAAAGCTTGTAACTCATATATTAGATAGACATTACTAGTAACTAAACAGCCACTTACTGGCTCAACTGTTTCGCAACACTGGACGAGACTGAGTTGTAGAGTACACTGGAGTGGAGAGATACCGGTTGCAGATGCACGTGGAACGAGTTCATCAGTTTTAGATACTCCAGAGAGCTCGGATTCATATAATCTGCTCGCAGGAGTCAGCGCTGCGACTGATGTCAGTAGAGCGGTCAGTACGCCGAGGCTCCTTTTGAACATTTCGCTCACTAGGGGATTTCAGCAAGCCTCCTTACATATATTTACTGTTTATATATTATAACCTTTCATCTCCGAGATAAGTCATTAACACATAAAGGTCATATTATGATGGTGTATCTCTTCAGTAACAGCGCATAGCTGGCACTATTACTAAGCCACTTTCATACCGACTAGTCTAGATAAAGCTATGGAAATCAATCTGTGAGAAGTCATAAGTCGGGAAGACAACCGGTAATGTATAAGCGAAGACCTAGCGCAAGGCCGATCGTATAGCCATAAGCCAGCACACCTTGTGATAACTTTTCTTTTTGAGCTGTATGAGGTCTAGAATACACTTTACTTCTTGGTACCTAATCTCCAGTAAGGTACTTACTTTCATTTAAATGTATACTAAGACTATTGTTATGATTTCTCCTATCAAGATATGTAAAATTCTTCTCGCACAGGTCAAACTTTTTCTTTTGTTAGAAGTAGAAAGAAATATGTTAATGCACAGATGATCGCTATGTGTTTGTGTGTCTGAGGGAGACTCACAAACAAACTTTCTTCTCTCCTTTAAGCGAGACTCACTGGGAGCAGTGGCTAGATAAATTAAGCAACCTCTTCCACCTCCCATTCTCCCCCTCCCATTCTGGATAGACGACTACTCTCGCATGTCACATCCCTCGAGGGTATGGAGCAGATGTATAACAGACTCATTAAATTGACACGTATTGGAGCATAACATACGTGTAGATTGTATGGGTACAGAAAGCCGACACCTTTCCTGAGATTCTCGAGACTCTCATAAAGCTTGGCCAGTAAAGTAATCACGACTTATGTATTCCCCAATATCTTTTCAAGTTTGAATATAACTGGATACAACAACTCCACCGATATACCATGATAAAAGTGGATAATCGTTAGAATTTTTCATTCATTCCTGAAATTGTAAAGAATAGCTCAGAAAATATCAAAGGATTGGGATGCGCCCGGCTAGTCTTCATACATCTTGTTTGAGAGCTTATGCTGTTCGGAGCTCATCTTCTGACAACATTGCCTAAATAGCGAAGAACCAATAAAATTCAGGAGCAAGAATATATTTTCGTCTAGCTTTTCAAATTTTGACTTACAGCTGGCAGACAGCATGTAATGGACTACTCAAAGTCTCTCTAGCAGTGAGCTATGCAAAATATTCACATATAGGATTCTCTCCATGAGTTCGCGAAGCTCAATAGGGATTTACAAGATTGTGTGGAGATTCCTTACTACTTGATTCAAGCTTGTTCAGTAATGAAGTCATTAACATTTTATAAGCTCTATAGCTTACGTAACTTCAACTTGTAATCACTGAGGTAATTAAACGAACTGTTTGTTGATTAAAATTTAATGCAAAGAAAAAGAAGTAAGCTTATATATATATTATGTAAGACACCTTTTCCAGATGTGGTAAGAATATAATTTACTACTTATAGTATTTCTGATAGAAAAGCAAAGGAACCTAAGACCTCCCGTCTGCGCTTTTTTCAAAGATAGGTATAGGATACACAGTCACACGAAGAGATTTGGTTGCTAAATATCAAAGCTTATCTGGGAGAGGTATCGCTAAAACAAAGGGTTAAGTAAAGCAAAATGCAATGTATTCTCAATTATAATATTTAGTAAAAAATCTATGTTTCGTGTATGTGGCAGGATTTTAGTCGTTCCCTTCCAGCAATAACAGTTTCAGATCAAGTTACTGGATCATGTCAAGTAAGCCAAACAAGATCAAATATTTCTTTATTATCATCGTAAATGCTGAGTATATCCTTCTACTTACTTCCGCCTCCGCCTCCTCCACTTCCTCCACTTCCTCCACCAGCACCCGAGATAACAATGAATATATACGGAGGCCGCTCAAAGCTGGCTCGTAGGTAAGCTATGTTACATGAGGGAACGTATAGTACTAGAGTATATGTTTCAAAATTAGAAAATCGTGTATAAATGTATTTTTTCCCATGGCTTTATAAAATTCGGTTTTGCTGTGAGTTCCCGGGGAACATGGCTCTTTCAGTCAGTGAAGTATCCTGTTCCAGTCAAACCTCTGCGATTTTGATGACAATTCCATACCAATATTTTGTCTAGACGTGGGCCTTACACTCGTGATTGATATGCGGATTTGAATGGTGTCTGTCATGCTACTGTGAAGTGAGAGAAAGATTGATGGTAATTTTTTGATAGGGGGACGTCCGACCCGATGAAAATAACATAACTTCCTTTTCAAGACTAGGTGATCAGGCAGTGAAATTCTGTCCATTTTTCATATTCATAGGACTACGTAATCATGATACTCAGCCAGACAACGAAGTAAAACTCTGCACATGCCAGTGAACACATAGTATTCTCTTAAGTTTAAATGACTTACTAATCCAATACTTCTAGATGTTGAGCTAACAGACCCCCTTGAGGCTAAAAATAATGAGTTCCTGTTTTGAAATTCGGGAAGACATCAGATGGCGCTGATACGTAGTTCCCTACCCAATGACGAACTGCGTGCACGGCGTCCAGGTCTCAGGTTAACACGCCAGCGTATAATACAAAATATCCGCTTCCTTACTCTGAAGCTTGGCACTCTTGGGATTTCAACCATTAGCAATGGAAAGGATTCACCCTCTTTCTAGTGTCTCTTCCAATGTTTTATCCCAACTGCAACACCTTGACCTCACGGAGTCGATTGATATGACAAATGCAACGCTCGTGGGCTGTGGGGCATTCAGTGATGTTTTTCGCTATCAAAGAACCACATGGAAAACTGCAAAAAAGCACATGGTGGCTATTAAGCGATTGCGACTTCATATGAGGGAGGACATTAAAACAGTAAATACTATATTTGGTACTCTGTTACTAGACTACTAACTTGTACTGCTATAAGTTATTTGAAAAGGAGATTCTTGTCTGGTCAAATATTCGTCACAAAAACATTGTGCCACTCCTTGGTTACGCATTTGATGCTGGAACCAGCTACCCTCTTCTTATTTCAGAATGGATGGAAAATGGTTCTGCTTGGCAATATGTCACGAGTAATCCTGGTTGCGATACCATTGGTCTCGTGAGTCACTCCTTGTAGACTGTGTTGCTCATATAGCTCACAAGTTGTAATCACAGATTAACGACATCGCAAGGGGTCTCCTTTACTTGCACGACAACAATATAATTCACTCTGATTTGAAGACGGTGAGCTCGCTTCCAACATCAGAAACTTACATGAAGCTCATCACAACATAGGATAACGTCCTTGTCTCCTCGACGGGCGTTGCTATGATATGCGACTTTGGTTTATCAAGAACAATTGCGTCGAGCTTGACGTTTGGACCAAAACAGTCTGAAGCGCTTAAAGGGACAATAAGATATCTAGCGCCCGAGCTCCTGTATACTTCTAACCAACAGCCGACTCATACCAAAGCTACTGATGTCTGGGCCTTTGGGATGATCATTTACGTGAGAGACTATACATTTTTGTCACTACATCTATACTCATAGTAGTGTGCTACTAGGAGCTTGTATCCCGCGTTAGAGCCTATGCGGACAAATCAGAAATCCAAACCGCACTAGCAGTTTACTACGGTGAACTCCCTTCTTTACAGAACTTCCACCAGAACTCCGTAGATATGTATGTAACCCAAGGCCTATGGGATATTTGTAAACTATGTTGGAAGCACCCTCCTGCGCAAAGAGTCGATATGATTACCGTACTCTACAAATTATCTCTATTATCAAACCCTATTCGTCCTGGTACCCCCGTCGTCGAGCGATCGAACTCAATTTCTGTAGGGTCTCAGACTTCTGGGATAAGTCAGGTATCTCAAGATATTCCATTGTTTATGGTGGCTACGGATAAGAGATTGAGTACTCTTGGGAGTGAACCTTCTATATACTCTACTCCAGATACTATGTCTAGCTCTGATAGTGGTCTGTTTTATACCTTATCCCATATACTGTTTTCTAACTACGATTCTCTCTTATTTCTTCTGTAGAGTTTGTAAACTTGATGGATAGACCTGGTATAGGGAAGGATACGTGTACATATGGGGTCGTAAAACTAGCACTCAATCCTGAGGTGCGGTTCCGGAGGGTTAGAAATATAGTGCAAGCCGATGAAAGAAAATTTAAAACGTACGCTTCGATACACCCGTTCAATGTACTTCATCTGACTCGTCTAATATAGAGATGTGCAATGCCTACGTTTCTCACCGAATGGGAAGCACTTAGCTATAGGTGTACAATATAGCGTAGAGGTACTCGATGGAAAATTACCAAACACACTCTGGTTCGGCAAATATAGTCTTTATATTCAATATTCTCTCTGATATGAATGTATCAACCAGGTCTGGCCTACAATCTCAATTTGTCCCTTTCGCCGGTCCCAAATTTCGGGACGTTTGCTTTAGCCCAGATGGTCGGCATCTTGCAACCGCTGGTGGGGATAATCAAATCAGAGTAAGTTTTAATTTTCAACAGAAATGAAAGATGAGCACTCAATATAATTTGACAGCTTTGGGAAATCGGCGACGAAAAAAGAAAAGCAAAAAAACGAAGGAAGCATGAGGACGTTCGGGCCGTCGCCTATTCCAATGATGGCAGATATTTAATCTCGGGTGGTCGTGGCCTCATCGTCAAGGATCTCGATTCAGAAGACGAAAAAATCTGCGCTCGTAACCAGAAGGTTTCGAGTCTTGCTGTTTCCAGGGATGGGTTACTCGTCGCCTATTCTAGTGGTTGCGTCATTCGAATTTATCATTTGGAAACTTTAACTATGATCGAAAGTCTCATGGAGCACTCGCTGGTGATGTCGCTTGCTTTTCTGCCCGATGGAAAGAGTATCATATGTGGTTGTTGCAATGGCATTCTAAGTAGATGGGATATAAGTGTTGTTTCTGAAAACGTGGCACAAAGCAAAGCAAACTACAAAACGATGCCTTCTGTCAATGATTTGGGGAAACACATCTCTCAAGGATACTCTCTACAAGGCAGTTACAGGGTTCAACTTTACAAAGGATTGATTGGTACCATTAGTTCCGTATCGGTTAGCACTGATGGCCTCTGGATTCTAGGCGCGTCTTGGGATCGAATCGTTTTTTACGATCGAGAATCTGGAGAGGAACAATTTCGCTTGAGTATATTAGAAGGCGGTGTAAAATCTGTTGCTTTCCATCCGGAAGGTGGTCTGTTTGCAATAGCTTCGGGTCCATATGTATTTTATTGTGAGTTTCTTCGATGCTGTGTGTATGAATATTTTGCTTATATGCTTGCCAAGGGGAATATGAGATAGCCTGATGTTTGGACGGTTGCATCGGTATTATCGAAGCGTTGGGTACGGTGGCGAAAGGCTCCAGGGATGAAAGTCTCTTTGTACATATTTATCAGTAGTTTTATCTATTCCATATTTGTATTCCTAATATTCTTTGCTTTGATTTTGTGAACTATAGTATAGCTAGTCATCTCGATAAATTTGAATGCTAAGATCAATCAAATATGTGGTTAGCACCACTTTATTTATATCAAGGTTTATGCTATTACTCAATTAGTGGGAGGAGTCATTTTGTGAAGCAAACTCAGTGACGTATATGGATGCCGCAAGATTAAATATGATCCTCATGTTCTGATGAAGTATCACTTTGAATGGATGGTGAGAATTATTAGCCCTCGAGGCAGATAACTGGCGGGAGTTGTCGTATATTATGTGATAATCAAAGTATATCTCTGACAATACGGTAGGGGAGGCTTGATGTTAATTATTGGAGGCGCACCATACTACCATACCCAAGAAAATCGACCCGATCTTACTCACGATATTTACCCGGATGCTTCCCCAAAAATCGAAGTCGTATTTGGTGGTCACTAGCAGGAGTGATAATGTTATTTATTCAGCTCTGGTTACAGTTACCTCTACATTATGTACGTGTATATATGCACATGGAAGTGTTGATTGTCTTACTTTGTAGCTTTTGTACCTAGTTTCTTTTTTTTTACTCTCATCAGTTCCCTTGGGATTGTTATTGTGCTTATACAGACTTTTTTCATCTACATACAATCAGTGCAGACAATAATGTAACAGGTATAAAAGTAGAAATTCCCGGACGCAGGTGAGAACGATAGGCAAAGGCGGCGCAAACGAAGTGATGAAAGTTATAGGGACCGCCGAGAATGTACATCTATTGCATCGAGACTGTCCAGATCGGCTCTATCCTCCCTTATTAGGTAGGGAAAATGTTTGTAAGCTAGTTCAGAATGTTGACATAAAAGCCACTGTTGGCGTCCCAGCTTGAGCATCCCCTTTCACTCTTTTGCTTTTACTTCTATTACTATATTCATACACCACCACATTCCTTTTTTACTACTTTATTATCAGAAAAATGGCACTCAAAATGATCTCTCGTAAAATTGTCATGATGCTTGGGGATGTCATCAATGACAAGAGTATTCACGATGCAGTCTATATGCTCCAAGTCCACGAGAACCTGGAAGAAGTACCTGTTCAGAAGGACTCACCTCTTGCTAAGCTCCTAGACGCCTTGACGAAGGAATATGCGGTGGAGAGGAAAGTGACACGGACAGTGAAAAACAAAGCACCTTGTCGATACTGTAAGAAAAACAAGAAAAGGGTAACATGTTTTTTTCAAATATTGTTAGTGTCCTTGTTAACAGTAGTGGTTGTACTCCAATAGTGTATATGGGATGAAAAGGATATTCTGTGCATGTTATGTAAATCAAAGGGAGCGCTCTCCTGTTCGGTAAGTCATGGAAGATAGTATTTTACAATCCACTATAATATTCCCCTCCAGGAGATGATACAACGTACGAGCTCTGGAAGCTCTTCCTCTGATGCCGCTCAATCGTCTTCCGACATATATCAAAACAGCTTAAGCAGGTGAGATCCTTTGATTTAACTATATAGTATATGCATCTAAAATTCGCCTTTTCTTAACCAGCCAATTCACCCCTTCTGACGGCATTTTATTCGACATACCCTTCCAGGGCGTACTACCCTTCTCCTCCAATTATTTTGTAGGTTTGTGATCCCAGATTGAAATGTCTTCCTTTCGCGTAAACTTCTCTCCTTTATCTTCCTTTACATTGGACATTTTGGCTCGCCTCGCGAGTATATGATAGTAATATTGTACCTACTAATTAGTCTAGTACTTCTTCTGAAGAACTATTCACTAGACTACGCTCTAGGGTGTTTATCTTCTCTAGTTTCACCCCTTGGTTTCTTCTTAAGCTCTTGTTTAGTATAATCTTGATACGCATTAGGGGAACGATTAGTATTTGAAGTATTTGCAGGAGAAAGAGAACAGCAAATTATTGCAGTGAGATCGCAAAAACTTGAGAAAGGGAGGCTTTTTCTTGGTAGCGAGAGGTTAGGATAATCAATACTATCAACAGAAAGTATATATATATAGTTGAACCAGGTAAAAAATATGTTATCAACATAGTTAACTTATCGTGACGTGTAGTAGTGTGTAAGACATATAGAAATATAAAGGCATAGCGGAGATGAACTTTTCGTCGCCCATTTGGACTAGTACAGTACCAAGATGTATTCCACAGTGTGCTAAAGACGAACACGTAGTCAACCCAGACCGTTCTTGATTATCATAATAAGAAGTAAAACAATGCCTCGTAATGAGAGCCCCAAATCAAAATTGGAGATACCCCAGGGATAGAATAGGAAATCAAGGTAAGGCGCACTTCTCATGGGCCTTGTTTGAGATTGACGTACTTAATCTGATATGCGTTACATACACATGTCTCTGGGGACACAGCTTTCTTGTACTTGGTAGTAGTACAAAGCCCAATCCAACAGTCCCGTGATATAGCGGGACAATATATCACTACAATGAAAATTTGCAACATAGCCTAAAGTTGTTAAGTCATCCTATCAGCCCATTTTGAGACTATATTGTTATACTAATACATTTTCAGCTCTTTCAAGGTCTCCATGAATCATGATTGTAGGTCATATGTTCTTGTTGACAAAGACTAAATATTGAGGTCCGCACAGTTGTGGCACGTAGAATTCTCCGTTATACTTGGAGATAGCTTGTTTGGAAGAGCTTTCTTGTAGTCAACCAAAAGAATCCTAGAAGTGGCTGTCTTTGCTTCTTAAGAAGGCAACAGCCTTCTACTTGTAGTGAAGAACGCGCTTACAACCGGTTTACAACAGAAATTTCATCACATGCGTTCTTTTGTCTTCGGGAGTCTGTTGACCAGTAGAGCATCGGTTATCCCGGTTCATCGAAGTGATATAACATTATCCGTATTCTGCACAACAAGGGTCAATCTTTAACAGATGTTATTGTCTTCAAGAGAATCCAAGAAGACAAGTTTAGTTTCTGAATGTGAGCATAAATATCCAAATATGGTGTCCAGCCACTTAGCAATGCAAACTATGATCTTATTACGTTAATAATGATAAATGTGGCTTGCGTGGGAAGTGCATCAATCCGTCAAGCTACCAACAGATGTTACTGATGTAGATATTTACTATCTAATGAGACTGCACGTTGAAGCATCGTGTAGCTATACCTCACTGCCCTCTTACTTTACTTTCTAGCTTCTGTACGCATCAGTCCATCTCTGAGTGTCCGATGTCTTCCTCAGGAGAAATTGCAATTACAGTGACACTCGACTCTCAAACAGGCGACAGTCTCAGCGTCAAAATTCCATATTATCTCGTCTCCGCATCCTCAGTGAGTAGAAAGGCTACCAGCCCATCATCTGTCTCCATTGCTATTGGTGGTGTCGGAATCACTGTATCTACGAATGGCAACATTGCGATCGGAGATAGACCTCGGGTCCCCCCATTAACGTCCTCATCTGCAGCCAACACCAGGTCCACAGATGGTATGATCGATGCTTCTGGATATGTCACCGAGAATGATAGATGGGAGACCTGCTCTGAAAGGAGTCTACCCTCGATTTCACGTAAAGTACACAAAAGGAAAGGGAGGACCGACTGTAGTACACCGGCTTCCGTTGATCGCAGCGATGTAGAAGAGGTAGAAGATAATAGGGCTTTCGAAGATGGTGATGATGGAGTTAGAAAGAAAATTCGCTTGCAGAGTATGCAACTGGACGATGAACCTAGAACAAAAACGGAGGAAACAGTCCAGAACGCGGTCATCCCACAGGATTCATATAAAAGGGTTTCATCAAGCATTGCCTTTTATGATAAGGCGGATACATCGCGCGGCTGTGCTGATGTAACAGTAGAGAATCCGAGAGCTATTGATGCTGCTGGATCCAGAGGTTTGGTTAGTTCTGACTTTCGGTGGTAGAAGCTCGATTAACAACTTCAGAAAAGTATAGCGATGTCTTACGTATGACTCGTAATAGCAGCCAAGGAGGGGAGCAGATCCAACAAAATCGTCAAGGAGGACTTACTCATGGACCCGCGATAATGGGTAGTACTATCAGAGAAGGTTGCGAGATTGTTGGAAAAGAACATAATGTCGGCATAGCACTACCACCATCTCCTCAATCTATTACTACGCATGATGCCACTGGAGAGGCGTCCTTAAGCGTGGTTAGAGAAGACTTGCTTAGGAGTGTCTTGGTATGTCTAATTACAATTCAATCTTGATAGCCGATAATAACTATACTATGCTTGGTAGGAGGTACCAAACCCTATTGAGGATGATGTCAGATTGCTTCAGGCTTTTATACGAAAACAGCCTTTCATGGAGGATAGCCATTATCAGGTAGTTACAAGAGGGAGAAAAATAGGAATATTCACTTCTAGGTAAGTCGAAGAGATAATCAGGCTTATAGACTAATCTTATCACCTTCCAAAGTACTGTTGCCAGGGAATGTGTGGATGGTGTCCCTAATAATTTCCGAAAGGGGGTTACAGGGCTCGATAAAGCACTATCTTGTTTTCTCTTATCGCAACGAGAGGTCATTCCAGACTTGAAAAAGATCTCAAAAAATGTACAACCGGCCACTAGCAGGGCACAGTCATTAATTACTTCAACAGGAACAATTCCGACGATTCACACTGGTAGCGATATTGGACATAACAATGTTTTTCGGCTGCTAGATGAGCGCATACGGTACCACCGTGGGGATCACATTGATCGCTACTATGTCGTAGCTGTAGGGCGAGAGCCTGGTATATATATCAAAAAGTATGTAACAGATATAATGACTCGGTATCTTGTAATTAACGTTTGATCAGAGAGGACTTCAATAAACGCATCAATGGTATCTCAAGTAACTGTGGAAAAGTATTTAATACGCGTACAAGTGCAGAAATGTGGTATTTCGATAAATTAAGTAAGGGAGAAGTTGAAACTCGAATGTAGCTTCCGTATATAGTGTTAGGTAGAAAAGTCAGAGGACTTCGGTTGATATTTTGTAACAATAAATGAGTGCGTAATGTATACGAATCGTGGTTATTATATCATATGTCTTGCAGGGACACTGCTGCTGTATACTCGATGACTCGCTCTAGATTGGGTTGTACCTTATTGATATACTGTATCTTCCGTGGAAGGCTCAAAGCTAGTGCTTGGGTTATCAAGGCAGCTTTCGATGGTCGTTCATAGGCCTTTTTATACAAGGGATAATTATACCTTAATGGTATACGGAGATTTACATGTACATGGACGCTATCTCTACTTGATCATCTTCATTGTCGACTTGTTTATGATAGACTAGACTCCGATTTCTATATAGCTATATTTAAATCTATGTATGTTACACTCTATACAATGAAGGATCCCTCACCATTTTTCCCTCTTGAAAATAGCACATTTTTCGTTACCGGAGCACGTATCTTCATAATTCCTCAAGCTGGTGTAGGATCAAGTAAGTAGATAGCCGGTCGTAGTGCTTTTATAATGCACTGTGTAACTCGCGCGGAAAGTCCATTACTACTACTCGGCCGCGCGCCTGGTCCACTTCTCTTACTATTTAGCTTCACTTTCTACTTTGACTCGAGGGCAGGGTTCATTTATATGACCCCCTCGTTTCTGATAGCTTAAACCTTTCGTCCAGTGGCATATAGCCACATGGACGCCATGCTTTCCTTATTATCTACCCTTTATCTCGCGTTTTGATATATAAGAGTGCAGACTTGAGGCTGTAGTTAAACAGTCAATTCTCAGTTGATTCCTTTCAGTCTATTCCTTACACTCTACCCCCCTCCGAGTAGCTCTCTGTTAGTCGCCTGTACTCTTTATCTACTACTCTGCTGCTTTTTTAGGCTGCTCGGACGCGCTTGTAACGCTCTGACCGTACTGTGAGTCGGCCAGGCGGACTGAAATACATACACTTTTATTTCAAACTACAGCCTCGGTCGAGGCTCTGTTCTATAAGTTTCTACTGCTTTTACTGGTCTGTGAAGCCTCAGCTTGCCCCAAGGTCTCTATCAATCTCTACACTCCGGCCGAAGTCGAGTATCTCGCTTTTTAGCCCTCAAAACTGAGCCAGAGCAACGTGTCTGGTGTAGGCAGACTCTAAGCCCCAAGTCCTCACCACTTGAATACGACTCAAAGGTCCAACCCTGACCTAACGTTGAGTTTTCATTGAATAACACCAGTTTGTATAGATGATTGTGGTTATTGCTTATTACCTACCTTCATACATACATATGTGAAGTATATTATGTAAGAAAAAAACTATGAATATGCGTAGATTGACCTCCATATTCGGTAAACTGACCTGACTGATTGCATAAACTTGATAATGAAGGTTCAGTTTAGTGATAATTATTATAATATGGTTCTGACGATGTAACTTTCATTACTAAGTAATCTACTTTCTATGAGAGAAAACTGGAGTTTACTTGTTTATAAAACCTTTTTATTAGGCTTTTATTAAAAATTACATAATTTACACGAGGGCTTAGAAGGTTTTTATGTCCTTCCAAGTTTAGAACCGGCGGCAACTCATTAAAATATGCAAAGCCCCAAACAAAGTATACATGGCCCTCACATCATTGAGGGTGCGTAACATACATCCTTGAGCACAAGTGGGCCTATAGGCACTGAGTTGTGACGTCATAAGGCATCTTCAGTCCGGGATGCAAAGGGAATACTATAATACCATTATACTACTGGGACCAGAGATGTACCAGTGCTTACTTCAATTGAAATCGAATAACTGGTAGTAGTTGAACTATCTTTTTAGCTGCCAACAGATAACAGAATAGCAAAAAATCTCCGAAGATGTATAATATTGGGGTACTTACAAAGTAAAAGAGTCTGAGAGTAGTGTAAAGGTTGCTACATAGAGAGTGCGAAATCGGGTATTTTTCTCGGATAAACTTGTTTTTTTGAGTTTACAATGAAGGAATCAGAACTTCTTCTGCATTCACTTACCACTTCTATACTATATTGTATATTATTGAAATTGATGACTTCATCAATTTCCTAAGCGAACCAGATGATCCATAGAAAAGCTTAGGCTTTAGGCTACTCCCGTCCCAATGGACCACTACAAAGAAAAGAACACGAGGCTAGCACGATTTATTAATTTCCATAAATACACCCATTATAATCCATATTTTCACTCCTTATCAGCCTGATTTTCGTTATTTTCCGATGCGCGCTAGGATAGGCTTCCAAGTCAATGCATCAAAAGCAGTACAGTATCTGTTATAAGGATCTTCGGATCCAAAGTCATGTATAACATGCACAATTACCCGTGTAAATTATGAGTATCACCAACGTCTTGACGCCTCGCGCTCAACACGACCTGATACTCAATGATGTACATGTACATGTTGAATCATCGCCGGATATTGCATTGGATTGTGCTGTGCGTACGTGAAGCTGCTATAGATCTATGCAAATACATCACTTCTTCGATATAATGGTATACGTGTGATTCTTCTTAAACTATTTCTTATACTAGAAAAAGATACTAGTAATAGACTACTAAGTAACACTAATTAAGCTCATTCTCGGGAATTGTCGTGGTGTGTAATTCGAAATAAGTGCAGAGCCGCTCATAATAACGTTTAGAATGTGGGTAATTAGGAACGAAACACCATACGGATCAATGAACCCGGGGAGGAGCGCCGTGCTGTTTACCCCACGAAGCATGCAACGATCAAGTAGTCAGCATGTAATGCACATATAACCAAGACCCTCTTCAGCCGGATCTGAGTAAAACTTTATGATTATGCTGTTGCTATCTGCTATCTAAGGAGGGCATCACAATCATGTGACTTTGGCTAGTTATTCACACCTACAGCTGGGTATAAGATGGTGAATCTACTAGTGATAGGGCTCGATATCAACACAAGGGTCGTTGAAACAGTCCGAGACTGAACCACCGCGAGAACCTTGAATTACGGGTGGTAGGAGAGCGCGTCGGAGCTTGGTATGATTCTTGAGTTCCCTGACATTCAGATCAACCTTATTATTATACGAGACACACATGTTGAGAAGAAAAGCTCCCCGATAACCCCTACGTCCTACGTAAGGATACTTTAAGATAGCACATCCGATCCAATGGGAGACAAAGTCGATGAATGCGCGCCTAAAGGCAATTGAGACTCGGGCTTTTTATACATTTAAGCTTCCATAAGACTGACCTGAACTATCCTAAATCAGGCTCAGGTAAATGCAGCGTTATTAGAGAGGTGAGGAGCTACAAAGAAGTAAGCACCAGCTACGTCCCTCAGAATCATTCACCTTTGAATGGTGCTGGAACGAATCCGGTGTTTCTGGGATGCATTACGAGTCATCCCGCTGAGTGAATGGCCTGACCTCATGTTTTCTTGGAATCGCACATAACCTTACCCTTTAAGTCTGATGAAAGCATTGAACTCTTATATCAAATTAAGCGCCATTCTCCAGAACAAAAGCTTTGAATATAGTTCAATGGCTGGGGGAGATTCTGCGCCTGATTCCCAGGGAAAGTACCTCATACTTGATCCCAAATCAGTAATCGCCTGAGTTCTTGAGATTCGGAGCTTATCCAAAGCTCTAAATTTGAGTAGGAGCTCGAGGAATACATCGTGTACTTGGTTCCCCTTTAGGCTACAGCTTTATGCCTTTTTTCTGTGATCAACATCGAGAAGACTGTCACAACTTAGAACTATAAATTGACCTCCTCGTCTTATCGAAAACTCCATTAATCACCTTTGTCTTGTTATATCAAGCTCTTATACACTTCATCGCATTACTTTGACTGTCCTTCATCATGACATTCGGACAAAGCGGCGATGCTGCCTCTGCAAATTTTGATACCTATCACGATGTTGGTAGGGATCAGTACAATACGACAAACAATGGAACACTGCAAAACACTGTGGTGAAGGGTTCGTAGTTTTACTACTCCTAGCAGATCTAATAATACTGATGAGCCTATGTGATAACAGGAGCAAAGAACGTAAGGAATCAAGGTAGGCACAATGAAAATCTATGTGTAGATCACTAATAGATTTCCGCTTGAACAGTTGCGGGATTCTTTGGAGTAGAAATATGGGGAACGTCATTTACAACAAATCAGGAGATACTATAAATAGTGTTTCCAACACGAAAAATGGTGATTCAATAAACAATAGCAGAAATTATGCTTATGTGAATGGGACTCACACAGGTTACGCTGGTAACTCTTGTAAGATCATCTTATACCGCTCTAAAGCTGATGATCTTACCCTTTAATTGCATTGTGAATTAGCATTTCCTCGAGGGATCGTATCCCAGCCTAGTAGCACTACAGAGGATGCTAGGCGTCCTTCACATGGCGTCGAATGCACCGATCCGATTGAAGTTATATCAAGCGAGAAAGCAGTCCCAGAAAACACAGTGTCTGATACGGAAGTCAGTTCCATTCGGTGGAAAATGGCGAGGGAGAACATACTTTAACGTCTGAGCTTGTTCTGAGCGAGGCCAATCAAGAAGGCGATGCACTCATAGCAGATTCCACAAAGGATTGTACAAGATTATCAAACGGAGTTGGGAAAGAAAAGCCGGAGCTTGTTGTTGACACAGCTGTTGCTACTCTAGGAGAAAATGTCAATATTTCCGAAGAAGAGGTAAAAGTAGCTACAAACTTCGTCGCTAATGAAAGAGAAGCTGGACCAGATACTTCGCAGACTGACTCCCTACTAAGTAGCTTCCAGTCACTTACTGTTAAAATCAAGCTTAACAAGTGCGCTGGCGATGGGATAGCAATACAAATTCCTTACCATTTCGCACCCTTTTTGTCGCTTCAGCAATTAGAAAATGGCTCATGTTCAGTGTCAATTGCGTGCCCTAGCATGGAGCTATCTGTCTCGCCGACTTCTGATATACGAAGCGAAAATGTGAATATATCTCGAACAATGCCCCCTATGTCCAGGGCTACAAGCAGCGACTCGGGCACGACTTCTGTTAGCTCTTCTCCTTCCTCAGCATCAAGATGTAGTATCATATCATTCGAGAAGGGTGTTCAGGTTATTGAGTCCACTGCTTCCAACGTAGTCGAGAGTTACCGTCTTATGGAGAGTCACAGCAAGGACTGTCTTGATTGTCGAAGGATACCACAACTTAGTACCGATGACGACACGACGCAAGTAGCTGTCGAAGACTTACCGGTTGAGACGTCTCTATCATTGTTGGTATGTCTTCTAGCTCTATCATCATATCAGCATATACTCATTACTTCAGTTACCCACACAATACTTGGATCATAGCGAAGGGATTCTAGATAGTCTCTCTAACGAGAGCGATGACGAGAAACTGGATTCAAGCCGTTATGATGGGAAGGATCAAGATCATTCTTTATCCCCTTCATTCAGCATACTTGAGTCCAATGACGAAACGGAAGTCGAAAGCACTGTAGATATGGACAATTTAGTTGCTTCTGTCTTGGTATCTGCATTTTTTACCCTGATCTTACCAACTGAACTTGATACTTTTTTTACTAGGACACGGTAAACCCATCGTATGAAGCACTTTATGAACTTTATACGCAGATAGAGTATGAGAATATCATGACGACAGATACTTTCTATGTTGTGAAAGGAGGGATTCAGACAGGAATTTTCAGTTCAAGGTCAGTTTGCATTAGAGTGAGGGATGGCCTGGGAGAAATACTTACAAACCCCACTCACCATTCCTGTACAGCGTTCTCGCGGGAGATTGTGAGGCTGATGACCCAGAAAGCTCTACCACGTCATTCAAGGGACTCCGGTCGGCTCTTGAATATTATCATGGAAACAGGCTAGTGTCTTTACTTGGAGCTTCAAACTCCGAAGTAACTATCGAAGCGGTACCCGAGCCCACTACTCCGCTTGAAGTCAGAAGCCCAAATCGGAATGTTATATGGGGCTTTAGCACAAGTTTAGCGACTATTCGCCGACGATTAGATGAGCAAATACGAAAACTACCATATTCTCATAGAGTTGAAGGATATTACGTCGTTGCTGTTGGGCGAGAACCTGGGATTTATATTGATCAGTAAGACAAAAATTTGCCATTTAGCGTGATCAAGGACACCGCTGATAAGTTCTGCAGGGAGAAGTATACGGAACAACTCAGTGGGGTTTCTTGGGGGAAAGGTAAAAGTTTTGGACCTAATTCACGATCGGATGCAGAAGCATGGTATCAAAACTTACTTCTACAAGGAAAGATTAAGTCTAAAATCTAACTCTTGGAGTAACAAGTCTCTATGTTCTTAGTTGTTCTGTATTTTACTGTCGCTAGCAAAAGAAACCTATGTATCAGCACAACCATTAAAATGATTAACACTTAGTCCTAGTCACTTATGGCTATTCTTGAAATACATCAATACCAAAACGTGAGAATTAGTTATGTCATCATCAAGCGTTACATTATGACGAGGTCACGCTCCTTTTTTAAACAAAAGTCTACATCTAGAAAGACCTGCATTTTATACAGAGAATGGAAAATCTTTATCTTTATCTCTGGGAGAGGGAGATTATAGTTAGAAGAGGATCACATTCATCCTAGCCTAACTTATATCAGTAATCGTTGGCTGTTAGGACTCTGTTTTAAATCATTACTCTGTATGTCAGACTCTGGGCTGTTTCAAAAAATATAATCTTCTATCACAAATAGACCTTATAAATACGTACGATAGAGACTGCGACAAATTCAGACTCTTTTCGCGTGTGACTTGCAAATATCAAATATCAACTGAATTGTAATGTTAACTTTCAGAATCTCTGTAAATCAGACTCACGTTAACGGGATATCGCTTGCTCATAGAGTTCTTTCTATTCCTAATGAGAAAATCTCTGAGATAAAGTTCCTTGGATAAACTATATGTAAATCGAATAGAGGACTCCGAGTCGGGATGAATGTCCACAATACCGAGAGTCGGACCAGCGAAATCCTTCTTCTATAGCATCTACTACCAATAGAGGCTACCTTTTGCGGTTCTGGTGATAAACTTGGGATCAATGGAAGAAATGGGCGCACTTTTAGGTGAAATTCGGTACCTCTCTATACAAAAAAGACACTAGCTATGGTTTTGATGGTAAAGGAGGGATTGCGCTTGATTCCTAGACTGGAACTCGCCTGACTGCAATGACATATAAATATTCAGATGAAACTCAAATGTTCCTTTTGTAAGGCTCCGCTGATGCTGCGCTCATCCATAATGACACTTATATCTCGATATCCGCATTTAAATGATTTTTTCCTCTACATTCTTGATCATGAGAATCAGCAAGCACAGCCTCGGCCACTCATCATTTAATGCATAAAGCTCCTTCATCCACATCATATAAGGTACCAGGTAGTTTTAACTCCCACTAGAGCAGTACATCGAATCACCGTACCGCAACTCTTTACTACACTTAATCTAATCTCAGCTCTCAATGGCATTCGATCAGAGCGGCGAACACGCTACTGCAAATGTTGGAACTTCTAACGATGTTGGAAGGGATCAGAACAATACAACAAATAACGAATCATTTCAAAATACAGTGATTAATAGTAAGCTTACTTGATGCTTGTTTTGAAAACAGGGAGAAATAACAGCATTCGAATTGAAGGTGCACGGACAGGTGCAAAGACTGTCAGAAAAGGTAAGCAAATATTATATATATTCTATAGTGCTTCTCAGTAACTTGCAATAGTTATAGAGAACTTCGGGAGTCGAAATGTAGGAAATGTCATATACAATAAGGAAGGGGATACTTTTAATAGTGTCTCTAATACAAAAAGTGGTGACTCGATAAACAACAGTAAAAATACGGCTTACATCAATACGGGATTGTCATGTAAGCTATTTGATCGCTGTCATGTTGTAATAAATCTCAAGCTTACTCGGAACTCTATTGTACTTATTGCATCATCTCTGTCAATTAAAGCAGCATTCCAAGGTTTAACGTCTCAAGCTAGTGCAGCTATTGATCATCTCGGTGATACCACATCCAATAGCAACTACAATAAGCTAGCAGAACAAATTATTATCAAGGAAGCGCACCCAGAAAGCACGGTTGCCAATATAAACGCGAGTCTAGCCCAAGGAGGCAAGGGCAGAAAGGAGATTTCTTCTGAGCTGATACTAAACGAAGCTTGTAGTCAGGGCGAAATAATAACCTCGGGCTCCTCAGAATCCTGTACAAAGCCTTTATATGAGCATGCGAAGGGAGGACTACAGTCTAGTGTCGCGCCTATAGTTATGATTGGTGAAAAGGGTTTTTCTCATAGAACAGGGGAAAAGGAGACCAGCGGAGGAGAGACTGCCGTCATTGCTGCAAAGGCTAGGGAGACCATCCCACAATCTGATTCTTTGATGCCAACCTTCCAGTCGCTGACTCTCAGAATACGACCCGAGAAGTATATTGGAGATGGAGTCGCCATCAATATCCCATATCACTTTACCCCACGCTTGTCGCTCCTCCAGCTAGAAGATGGTTCCTGTTCAGTCTCGATCTCCTGTAATGGCCTAGAACTGTCTGTATCACCATCTTCAGAAGTCCTCAATGAAAACGATGCAGACTCTCGTATCAGTGATGCCAAATTCAGTCCCGATGTGGCATCTATTGTCGCACTGGCCCCTCCTCTGCCGGAACGTAGTAATTTAACAATTGAGAAGGGTTTTCAGGTTACAGAAACCATTTCCTCGGATATGGATGTGATGAAGGGCTCACGTATTGTGGAAGCTTATCATAAGGGCTCTTACATGCAGCAAAGTGCCTGACAAGCCAGATATGGTAAGGAGGCAGCAGTTGCTACAAGATTGGATGCGTTGATAATTGGTTATTTTACCTCGGGAATGTAGACAATGATAAATATGTATGACAGTTGATATTTTTGCTCGCTTAGTGAATTTGTACCAATCGTACCACAAGTTGTAACATATCTCAAAAGAAAACCTTAGTCTGACGCGGTTATGTATCGACGAATCTTATGTAACCCACACATAACTTGGTCTGAAAAACAAGGGAACTTGCAGTAAATATACCGATTGATAAATATGGAGCTACGGCTAGCAGTCCACTAGGAATCTACGGATAATCACAATCTTCTGATACTTGCAATTGCACATGCCTGATTCTGTGACTGTTTCACATGTTGTAGACCACGAGGTACCCGTATGTGACATTTCTCATGCCTCATATAAGCGCCTCATACCTCATCTCATGAAAAGGAACCCGCCTGTATTAGTATCTCCTGAGCTGTGTGCGTTTCTTGAACTAACAGGAAACGCGGAACATTCACCTGGCTCGGTGTTACTCTACGTTGAAAAGTGAATATACTATTTAGGGCGAAGTACTCACATGATCTAAGGTATCTACGCCCAAAAACCTACCATCATATGTGTAATTTCATCTTAAAACGCCCTATTCCCAGTTTAGCTCTATGAGAAAAGCCCAAAGGTTCTCGGGTGCCCCACTCGGGTTGCTTTTACTCCCCATTACCCACACCTGTATCATGTCATACCTATTTTCATCCTTTTACACAGGGTAGTAGTGTACTGCTAACTTTCGTTATTAAAAACTGTATACTGCACCGTTTACAGGTGGATTGAACAACCTCAGCCCTTGATACACAAATCTCTTACCACATAAGTATACTTAATACTAGTACTGGAGCTGTTCAGTGTTAACGACATGGAAAACTGCAACACATCTGACATTTCTGAGCTAGGAAAGGGGCATCGCAATACGACGAATATCGAAACGATACAAAAATCTGTAGTGAACGGTAGCTTTATCTCCCCCAGTACCTCAGCCAGAGTCTGATCAATGATCGTGCACTTTAATAGGAGTGAAGTCTATTAGTAGCCATGGTTAGTCGACGATTACAAACAAAGGATACATATAATTATTTCGAGATAGTTGCGGCTTACTTTGGGACGGGGAATGTAGGAAACGACATCTATAACAGAGCAGGGGACACTTTCAATAATATTTCGAATACGAAGAATGGGGACTCCATCGACAATAGTAGAAATACTGCGTTTATTGGTGCAGATTGCTCTTGTAAGATATACATACCTTTTTATGCTTTTAACCAGTCATATTCATCAATCCTTGTTTACTGTGTTCATAACCAATACAGCGTTTCTTCGAGGCTTCTCACACCAAGCAAGTAAAATACCAGAAAGTACAGCTGATGTTGAGTCTACTATTGGCGAGAGTGCGGTGCTAACACAATCAAAATCAAAGGATAAAAGGAATCCAGAAAGTATGGATACAGATACTGGGGCGATCCACGTACAAACGAGTGATGATAGAAAACAGCCTTCCAACCCTGATATCAATGTTAATGGGGATCATATAGAAGATGATGCACTTATCATAGAGACAATGGACGACTGTACGGATACTCTAGAAGATCCAGGAATGGTCAGGCAAGTATTAGTTACTGATACGTCCACTATTACGCTTGAAGATACTAATAATCATGATAGGCCGGAGTACTTAATATCTAAGGCGACTACCAATGGTGGTACGGAGTCTGGAGCGAAGCTTTTTCAAGCCGACTCTTTAATACTTAACGTCCAACCAGTGACTGTCAAGCTTAAGCTTGGGAGATGTGCCGAAGACGAAATCGTTCTAAAGATGCCGGCTCACCTTATACCTCTGATAACTCTAGTACAAACAGAGGATGGAACGTACTCAGTGTCAATCGCTTGTCCTGGGTGTGAGCTATCTGTATATGCAATTTCTGATATACTATACGAAAACGGGAGTTTATCCCCCACTTTGACTCTCAACTCTAGTACTTTTGACATGACATCGGATAAGGGTGCCCAGGAGTTTGAAGGCTCTGATCCGATGAGAGGTTCGCATGTTGCAGGGTGTTGTCATTTGGGTATTATTGTTTTTTGACGTGTGTCACAAGCCAATGCTGATGAGGACACGACGCAAAAAATAGCCACAGATAAAGCAGTAGAAGTTCCCACAGAGCTTTCGGTACGTTGGACAACGTTGTCATTGTATTGGAGATTCATCTTTGGGAACCACCCTATTTATCTAGTATATAAATGATGGTATGATATACGCTCCTCTTGAGCCTCGAGACATCGCATGGGCTGGGAAAAGAGAGGATGAAAAGGGAGAGAAATCGAAGAAAGAGTCAGAGACATTCTTATATTCTCGACCCATAGATCACATCAAAGTACGCGACAATGTAGAGTATGGCGCGGCGGAAGAAACGGAAAGGGCACTTGAAGCTGTCTTGGTATGTACATGTACATCGAACTCGGTAGCCTCTGATATATACATTCATATATTTTGAAATGTTTTACCAGGACGTAGTAAATCCAACTTATAAGTCTCTTTACGACCTTTACGAGCGCACTCAGTATGAGGATATTATGTCAACAGATACTTTTTACGTTGTAAAAGGAGGAAATCAAACAGGAATTTTCAGATCTAGGTCAGTTGACCTTGTAATTACCAAAGCGGAAGCACAAAATTAAATTCCATACAGCATTCATGCAGGAAAATGTGAGGCTAACGACCCAGGCAGTAGTACTACGACAACCACAGGACTTAAATCGGCACTCGAACACGGAATTAAAGTGTTCTTTTCAAGTTCAAGTGTGGCATCAGGCCCTATCATTGAGGAAGTATCCGATCCTATCTCCTTACTCACATTCTCCAAAATGATATATCAGGGCGTGGCGATGGCATGCCAGCTATTCGCCGACATTTAGACGAGCAGCTAGAAAACACGCTACTTTCCTGAGGAGTTAAAGGGTTTTTTGTAGTTGTTGTGCGCGGACCAGCTCTTATATCAATCCGTGAGATTTGAATTAACAAACAAGAATTAAGACTCATTGCTGAAATCTCTTCAGGAAAAACCATAGGTTAAAAAGAATCAGGGACATCTCTTGGGGAAGGGAGAAAGTAGAAATAGTACCATGATCAACTTTTGCTAGGGAAAAGCAAGGTTGGGAGCCAATTATAGATTGACACCACTGACAATTCGCATCGTGTTGATATGACATTCCACTCATAAGGACTGTTTACGTGCATGTAACCGAACTTTTAATATGAAGATATATAAAAAAATCGGCTCCTATGTGGGACCCAAAAAAACATGCATAACATGAAAGTGTTTAGAAGAAAGAACAGACTGAAGTGTATCAAATTGTATAAATTGTGACTCATACTGAATCTTTATCATTTCACAACATAACATCTTGCCATTCCTTCATGGCAAGAGCTGAAAATCCGCACGCATCACATATATGCACGCAAACATAGTGGATAAACTCTAGACGTATCTGGAGTTGTAACGGATTTCATTAAGTTAAGAACTTTCACATCCCCAACTCTTTGAAACCCATATAAGAGTTATCATACCTCTATACGGGCCATTCCAGATATTGCATCACCCGGGACGATTCTTTCGTATGTTTCCTAATTGGATGATGGTTTGGAGTACAAAGGCAAGTCATAGGGTTGGCCCACCACACACAAAACTTAGAATTCTTCAGGTATTATATATGAAGGTCATTTGAAATACATGCATAATTTCATTAGGCTTTCATATCCAGGAAGATGAGTCGAGAAACATACATGTTGATAGATAGAAAATTTCCAAAACCCTGCTCATATATAAGCAGCGCATCATTTCTAAGGGAAAGACTGAAAGGGTTGTGTACTACGTTTCGGATGCCTCCGCTTCCCGGATTTCACGTTCCAGACGATCGCGTTCGGCTTGGCGAAGACGCATGAGTGTCAGAGATTCATAATTTAGACCTGCAGCTTTCAATGTTGGTGCTGCTGCTTGACATGGAGATTTTGTTGTCTCAGTCGGCTAAAATTATTAAATTGGGTTAAGATATAATTTAGATATATGCAGATGGCAACGTACGAGATCAGGGAAGGAAGAGAACGTCCCCACTGAAGCGGGTTCAGAAGACGTCGGAACTTTCTTTGCTGCATTTCCAAGTAGCCTTTCCAGTACTGAACTACCTTTTACAGTAGGTTCACTCGTTCCTACATCCGAATCTGTCTGGGTAACGGGTGTCTTACTCGGTAGGTTTCCTAGCTTCCCCATCTTCCTCAACCATTGGACAATAGGGGGTTCCGTTCCTCCAGCCCATGAGATTTCACAATCAGCTAAACCATTCCTACTTTGCTTACTAGCACACACGGCAGCGAAGGCGCTACCAATCGTACGAAATGGAATAAGAGCTGTTGCAAGGGTCCGAGTAGGTTTCTTCGAAGATTTAGCAGAGGTAGATTTCGAAGTTTTCTCCTTCAACGAAAGAACGATCGAAGAGTCGTCAATTTCCCCAAATTGAGAAAGAAGTTGCGCGATGGCAGAAGTTGTTGAAAGGTGAGGAACAATAGAGAGTGTATACTTCAATTTGACTGTGGTATCAAGGTCGCCTGTTACAAACATTATAAGTTATGGTCATATCGATATTATTGGTCTACGATTTACGTACCTAAGGGTGGAACTTCCTCCTCAGCTATTTCGACTTCTTCCTTTTTTAACATTTCCTCATTTCTTCGTTTTTCCTCCTCCATTCTCCTCTCCAACATCTTCTTTCCTTCATCTATGATTCTCGCGTTCTCGTTTTCCCGATCCCGTTTCTCTTTGGCCTCATCTAACTTTCGCTTCTTAAATTCTCGTTCACGTTGTTCAAGTTCTTCTTGTAAGTTCTTTCTCTTTTGGTCGAACTTTGCGAAGCGTGCCTTGCGTGCAAGAGATGCCTTGAGTGATGAGGTTAAGGCAAGACGACGAAGGGGGTCTAGTAATAGTTCATATGCTTGGTTGAGCTCATGAAATTTCTGCGCTGCAGTGGGATTATTCGGGTTCTAAATAGAGTCCAAAGAGTGGACAAGTTAGTAAACGCGTAATGAACGTGAACTAACAGGAAACATACGCGATCTGGGTGGACTTTGAGTGAAAGTTTACGATATGCCGTCCTGATCTCTGCATCTGTAGCTTCAACACTAACACTTAGTAGTTCGAATGCGTTTGGGCCTTCTCTGAGCTCATATCTACTTTTGAAATGATTGTCTGAATATTATTAGAAAAAAGGTGGTCACACATAATATATTATTAATAATCATTAGTCATGTGTGACACTACGTGACATCAAGTCGAGGATACATGCCTAATCCAGAAATTCAAGATCCAAACCTCTTAACACTGTCACTTGTGGAAGCAAACTGATTATCGGCAAATTCTCTTTTTCTCTTTTATTTTTCTCTTATCTAATTTGTTTTCAAGTAAGTAGTGAAGTTATTGTCCAATACATATCTTATATATGGTTTTTACTCTTCTCCTCATACTCAAAGAATGCTCATATTCTAGAATTGTCAAAAGTGAAGCGTGAAGCATTTTACACATTTGAACTACTAGCCATCAGCTAAGATAGAGTAATCAAGATCCAGTGTGTATTGAACTAGACAAATTTCAAGATCGAGTTCACAGCCAATCATCATACTACTCTTCAAAAAAATTAATATATCGTCTCCAGCCATCTCAAAGTAACTAAGGTTCGGTTTGGAGCTTACTTACTCCAAACCATAAACTTTCAGATATAACCTTATAACTGAGTTGATCGTTGAAGAGGGCCTCTTTGCT
>NBAZ01000057.1:0-43362 GCA_002794735.1 Pyrrhoderma lamaoense
GTGATTTTATCATCAGATTAGATCAAATAAGGCAAGTCGATAGACATGAACAAACAGAGACAGTTACACCGTTGCTTCTATTTCCGCGGTACATGTCACCGAACATACAGTTACGAAAAGATGCCAGGAGCCTTGAGCGTCATACGCTTTCTGGATATTCTCTCGTTCGAATTTGAGGAAACATTTGCTTATGTACTAGTGCCTGGCGTCCTTTCGTATACCCCGCGTGTAGGATATGTTGTTCCTTTTGTATCTTATTATATCGTTGTATCTCTTATCGATATTGTATACCTGGCAGTATACTCTTAGCGTCTCATAGAGTACTGAGTCTCCTAAAATGCTGGAGTTAGCGGGAAGAGTCTTAAGCCTTTCTGAGTAACAAAAGTTGCCGCGAGACAGATACTATCCACGGAGAGCTGAACCTGCTCTTCTTAGATTTGATGAAAAAAGATAACAGATAACGTGTACTGCTGAAAACTAAACTTTTGGTCAGATTTTGACCTTGGTGTCATATTTAGTGGCGAGGACGTGGGTTTTAGAGTCTGCCTACACCAGACACGATGCTCAGGCTAAGATTTGGGGGCTAAATAGCAAGATACTCGACCTCGGACCGTAGAGACTGATAGAGACCTCGAGGCAAGCTGAGACTTGACAGACCAGTAAAAGTAGTAGAAACGTATAGAACAGAGCCCCGACCGAGGCTGTATTTTGAGGTAAAAGTGTATGTATTTCAGTCCGCCCGGACGACTTGCAGTACGGTCAGAGCGTTACAAGCGCGCCCGGGCAGCCTAATAAAGCAGCAGAGAAGTAGACAAAGAGTACAGGAGACTAGTAGAGAGCTACTCGGAGGGGGGGGGGTGAATAGACTGGGAATAGACTGGGAATTAACTGGGAATTGACTGATTATTCCTTCCTTTACTACGGCCTCAAGTCTGGAGGCTTATATAGCAAACCGCGAGATAAAGGTTAGATAATAAGGAAAGCATGACGTCCAGGTGGCTATATGCCACTGGACGAAGGGTTTAAGCTATCAGAAACGAGGGGGTCGTATAAACGAGCCCTACCCTCGAGTAAGAGTAGAAAGTGAAGCTAAATAGTAAGAGAAATGAACGAGGCGCGCGGCTGAGTAGTAGCAATGGACTTCTCGGGCGAGTTAGAAAGTGCACTATACATGCACTACGACCAGCCAAACACTTAGCTGGTCCTACACTGCACTGAGCTGTCCGTTACTCGGACCGAGACAGCTCGTTCAGCTCATATTCACTTGTCATTACTAGTGTTTTGGACACGAAAACTGAGCATATTAGATAATTATCAGAACACCCTTGATGCAACGAGACTCGAGATGAGAAATGTGATGACGTAATGTCTGAGTTTCACGTTCTATAGGTGATACACGTACTTCTATCTGGCACTTCTCAAATGCATGAACATAGTAGTATTGCAGTAGCCTATAGTATCAGAGTAAGATAAAGCCACATGAGTTATCCGTACCAGTCATCAATAGGTCTATATGACACTCGATTGTTGCATACATGAATTCCCGTATTTCATATTCTGAATCTGTTTGAAATCCTCAAACCCCATACAACTAACATGCAACCTTCTTTCTCACTGTATGAAATATTCTCTTCGGCAGATTCAGAGCAGAGTATGTGAGCTACTTGAGGTTCGATCCTGCAAACTACGGAACTCAGCCCTGACTTAAGCGACTGAAGTGACACCGCCACTTGTGACCTTTGAATGGCGTGCAAGTCAATTCCCTTCTTCCAATGCTCCAGACTCGATTCGTCTCGTTCCATGGGCCTGAAGTGATGTGCTCTCCACGCTGCGGTTGAGTTTGCTCAGTGTCGATAACACCGTCAATGGCATCCTAAATTTTAATTATCCATATGGTGACAAACGCGAAGCGTGTACCACCGGGAGCAAATGCAACACAATCGCATCTATACCTGGATTTTAACACTCTCAGAGGTTCGCCAATGTTGAACATGTTCCATATCTCACATGCTGACCATCGAACTCTAGGATAAGAAGACCACTAGATGAATAGGCTGCTTCAGTACATTCTTCGAGCTCGTAGTTTACATCGCATGTGGATATTCCCCAGATACGAGTTGTACCGTCAAAGACGGCTGACACAATGCATTCTGTGTTTGAGGAGAGTGCGACGGTATTGACCAATTTTTTGTGACTCTTCAACAGAGCATTGACTATTTCTCTGCTTCGAATATTACACATTACAGTTGTCTCGTCATCCGACCCGGAACAAGATCCTGATCGTCGTACGAGAAGAAGATGGAATAAACTCTCTGTATGACATTTTAGTGACTTTCCGTATATTTCTCCGCTCTCGACGTTCTAGTCTTGAGTATATCCCTTTCTATATCTTAATTCAATATATCTTCCGCTTTTCGAGAATGTGATACAGTAAACTTCATCCATAATGCCTTTAACTAGCTCTCGAACTATCGCCTCTTTCATTGGAATCCACACCGCTATCACACTTTCCTCTTTCGAGATGTTCCAAGAACGATACAGTGCTACAAATTCACCACTTGAAGAGAATGCGATTCTTTCAGCCTCATACTTAAGAGCTGTGATCAACTCGCTGCAAGCTATATCATCCTCTGGTACAGAAGCGATAACGGTTCCGTCTGGAGAAAGTGATAACATTATACAACCCTCGCCATCGCTTTCTATGATATTCATGATTGCGCTTCTTGTCTATTTTCGGTGTACTCAACAATATGAGAAATCGAACTGGCGTATTCTCTATGATGCAATGAGATGATATTTTTGTAAATATGCCAATTGTTCTGAGCGGAACACATGACGATGGGACGATTACCACGAGAGGCTTGAGTGTTCTTATATACTGGAACTGGTGTGATGATTCTCGAGCTTTTCACATTGATAGACATAATCAGGAGACATGTAAAGAACGGAAAATTGAGCCCGTTCCTGTATTCAGCAAAAGAGATACAAATGAGATGTTTTGCACCGGACCAGTGATGAGTCCATTCAAGTCTGCCCATACATATCATGCTTACATGGCATGGAGTAGTATTTTGAGCATGGTATATTGAATATCGTTGGATCTAAGGAAAGAAATCGAACTAACAACTAAGCAAGACTCGAGCTTAGGAAAGGGATGACATAATAACTAAGTTTGTAATTATCATTATCTAATCCGTTTAATTCGCACGGCTTTGTTACTGCTAAGCCACGAGTCGCATCTTTACTAACACTTTAGACATAACGGTATGCTATACTGTACAATAGATTGACTCAATTGATGAGATAGATGATTGAGAAGTTACATGAAGTACTCGTACCTATCATTTTCAGGACTCGGTGACACTAGGATAATACATAGATGTGTGTCGAGATAGTGGGTCTGTTTTTTCCCTCTCATTCTGAATCTAACTGAAACCCTCGAGCCTCATTGACTGCTATTAAGACTCACTGGTCAGTTTATGAGCTTTCCCATGAGGTAGAGTAATATTAAAAAAGATGAATTGATACCTAGCTAAGTCTTTGACTTGCAAATCACGAAGCTCATTCCTGATTACTGTTTCACTCATTATTTTTTATAAAGTCTGCTACGTTTAGATCCAACGACATCTTTTCCGCCAACTGCCTTACATAATTCTCCTCCTTTCATCTTACATGTTATGATACAAATGTAACGGGCCGTGCTAGAATGCTGGGGCTTATAATGCCCGTCTCAATCTATCCAACGTGGTATTTACGATTAGAGTTCGTATCTTCAAAGCCATTTATCTGATACACACAACCTTCCCTTCCTTACCTTTCTCTCAAACATCATACTTTAAGGCGTAATGATATCAGAATTAGACATTCTCTGAAGAAGACAGAGTACAGAATGCTGTTTCTTGGACTACTCCGCTATGTGCTTATCATCAAATATGTGATACTAAATGATATTCGCGCATGTTGATCAGCTTGACCTACAGAGTGCGTGCACACTTACTCTTTTTGCGCTATGGTAGTAGATAAGAATAAGGAGATTGGGGGAACGACTGTTACCGAGACAAATAATAATTAAAACTTTTACATGATTTTGCACTTGTTTATAAATGTAAAAGGTCAATAGGCTAGTATTATAGATGAAAGAATATATAAAGCCGAAGAAGAGGGTTTGAAAGTTTCTTTCGGGCTTGCACAGCCTTGGTTGTAATTGTTGATGGATTATAACGATATATGCTACTAGTGTATGAAGTCAAGAGAACGAAATATGCATCTTAGAACATCAATTAATATAATCTGATAACGAAACTACTGCGGTGAGAAATGGATGTTACAAGAGAGGATGCCGGTAACGTCTAGAGTGTAGTACATATGACAGGAGATGAATTAGATGTTTTACTCAGAGATGACAAAAATGGGTCTGGTCCACTCGTCTCCGACTCGATAGCGAGAGAAGTCGACTCTTGTGTTGTATGGGGCATTTATAATGGCGGGATTTCTGGGAGTAATAAGTATCTCACGAGGCCCCTTAGGGAACCATATGAGTAATCTGTTATCCTTGTCAACAACCCATCCATCTTCTCTTCGCAGGTCCCAATCTACAGCTCCCAGTGACCAGATTCTGATTATTCCATCGGAAGAACAAGATGCAAAGCGTTTGTTATCAGGAAAGAAGGAAAGCGAGGTGACCCGACTAGGATGTGCAGCTAAAGGACCAAGGAGCAGCTTGTAGTCGGAAGAATTCCGTACACGAATGGTTCCGTCTTTGGAACCTGACAGGATTTTTGTTCCGTCACGTGAAAAGCATACCGAGGTCACCCCCGTGTCATGTCCGATCACAGATTCGGTGTCGCCGCTTTTAACATTCCAGAGTCGTATAGTTCTATCACTAGATCCAGAGGCGATGCGCAAACCATCGGGTGAATAAGCGACTGAAGTAACATCGAAACGGTGACCTTCCAGCGTTGAAAGTAATTGGCCAGTGGTAGCATTCCAAATACGGACAATTCCGTCCGGACCCGAGATGATCTTCGATCCATCGGGTGAATAAGCGACTGAAGTAACACCGCCACGGTGACCTTCCAATGGCGTGAGTGCCAATTCCCTTTTTTCGACACTCCAGACTAAGATCGTATCTGAGCCCGAAGCGATGCGCTTTCCATTTGGGGAAAAGGCAACGGATGTGACACAGTGTGTGTGACCTTCGAATATCGCGACAGTTTCTCCACTCAACGCTTTCCACACTCTCACAGTTTGGTCGCCAGAGCCAGAAGCAACGAGTTCTTCGTCTGGAGAAAATGCAACGGACATGACATAACCAGAGTGTCCACACCATGGCCCAGCGATGAGCATTCCGTTGACCGCATTCCACACACAAATTGTACCGTCCAAGCCTCCGGAAGCAATATACGTTCCACTTTTTGATACTGCCAATGACGAAATCCCACTCTGCACCTGACTTCGATCAGTGTTAAACACACTAACAGTGGCATCCCAGATTTCAATTGTACCTCCACAACTACTAAACGCGAAGTGCGTGCCATCAGGGGCAAATGCAACACAATAGCAATATTGATTGGTATTCATTTCCCTTGGAGGTTCGTCAACATCAAACATATTCCATATTTTAATCGTATAGTCACCATCGAACCCAAGAATCTGAAGACCATCGTATGAGTATATTGCTTTTCTACAACCTTCAAGTTGGTGAATCACCTCGCCTATAGATGTTCTCCAGACACGAGCTGTACTATGATCTGAGCATGTCACAAAATATTCTGCTGTTGGCGAGAATGCGATGGTATTAACACATCCCGAGTGATCTTCCAAACGAGAATATACCATCTCCCTGCTTTGAACATTCCACAATACAATTGTCCCGTCATCCGACCCGGATACAAGATACTGGTCGTCGTATGAGTAGGAAAGAGAGGTAACAGGTCTTGTATGGCCTACTAGTGGATTTCCGTCTACTCTTCCACTCTCGACATCCCAAATCAGTATATTCCCATTTCCATACCCTGTTGCAATATATATCCCGCTTTTTGAGAATGTGATACAGTAGACTCTGCCCGTTTTGTCTGTGCATAGCTCTCGAACTGCTCCCCCTCCTATGGGATTCCACACCGCTATCACTCCTTCCTTTCCAAAAGAACACGCCATTGCTACGAGATCACCACTTGGAGAGAATGCGATTGTGTCAGCCTTATACTTAAGAGCTGCGATCAACTTTCCACTCGTAGCATTCCACACGCAAACTATAACGCCCCTTGATGTAGAAACGATACGGGTTCCGTCTTGAGAAAATGATAAAGCTGTAAATTCACCATTACCGCTTTCGATGACTTTTATAATCGCGTTTCTTCGTCTATTCCCGATGTACTCGATATGAGCAACTGGATTGGCGTATTTCTTGTAGTGCATTGATACTACAGACTCGTCTATGGTGAGGGGTAGAAGACTGCAATAGATATGGGGTGCGCTTCTTGAAATAGCTTCTGAGAATGTACTGGCTTGTCGATATGCATCTCTGAGGAATGCAGACAACTCCGGGTCTTTACCCTTTTGTAAATCAGCCTAAAAAATGGAGGTACGATACTTAATGCTCACCCCAATCCATGAAATTGCGTACGTCAATGCAGTACCAACATGGTCATCGAGCGTATCCGTGAGGCTCAAAACCTCAAACCAGAATAGAAGTTTGTTGTGTGCAAATGTCTTCAACAAATTACCCAGTTCGGGTGAGTATGACGTTTCCCGGATATGATGACCCCAGTAACAGCATATGTACCTCAGATGCTTTGGGATGTTTCTCTCGATGCGTTCCTGAAGATCGGAAACATCTCTGTTGCAAACGAAGGATGATTCAAGGTTGCAGATATTGAAGTAGAGCGAATAATTCATCTGGTTGAGGCAGTTAATGGCAATGCTCCTTTTTTGTGATCCAGAGTCAATATACCATCGTCTCCCTACACAAGACACCAAGTAATCATGAAATGACGTATGGTGAATCTTGACTGGCTGTCCAGTCTCGTATGACACCAAAGATCGAAGACAAGAGAGTAACTCTGATGTTGTTCCTGGATCAACACCTAGGATCCCGTCGATGTCCTCGTCCGATAATGGAGACTTTCCGAAGAAAATGAGAGAAAAGACGCTTGAAAAAAGTGTCTGTGTCTCCTCATCCCACTCGAACGAGTTTTCTAGTACAGTCACATATAACTCATTCAAGTCCAGTGCTCTCGCGTTGTTCACCAGACGGTTCAGACGCGCAATGCGTCTTGGCTTTCCCTCAAACACGAACTTGACTGCCGTAGACGCCCAAATAAACAATCCATCTGCTGCCTCTCCAAGTTTCGCCATATTGTCGTCCCATGGCCAGTCACCTGGTAGATTGACACTGTCTCTCCGCAATCCGAATTCATGATTGATATAAGTACAGACATCCTTCTTGTTGTCGTTTGTGGCGTCATTCAAATTGATTTCGCGTGCTTTGAGTGAGTACGAGAATGACATAATGTCACTCTCAGGACGTCCTGTGATAAGGAAACGGAAGTTGGGAGGCAATTCAGCGAGCCCTTCTCCCAAGACGCGGAGGAGAGCGTGTCTTGTCTGAGATGATCCGCACTCATCAATAGCGTCGAGAACAATGAGGACAGGATGCTGTACGTGACTGGTAGAGAGCAGAAGTGGCTCTCTAATAAGGACATTGAATTGAGTTTGGAGTGTCAGCGAGGTTAAGTCACCACGGTTCTGAAGAGAGTTTTCAATGGAGAGCGCTATAGACGAATTGAATGCAGCGAGATTGTATGCGATTGTCCGGATCACTGCATCTGGATCACTTCTTCCCTGAGAAAGAATATGTGACATCCGAGTTGTCTCTTTTCGCAGTAAACATTCGCAATAGTTGTCGCAACAGTACTTTTCCCCGTCCCGGCTGCACCCAGTAAGAATATCACACTCGACTCGCTGCTCTCCCCATCTATAAACTTGGATATCTGCTCCCGAATATGAGTCCTAGTTCCCCCAAGCACGTTGCACGATCAGCTCCAGGTAGATGAGATGGATTGAGAGTAGCCTTCAATCCTGTAAATATATAATAGCTATTTGGATCACGATCACACAAAACGTGTTATGAAACTCACTAGATAGAGTGGTACTAGTGTCGATATTATATACACTATGAATCTGAATGCTGGTATTATCATTATAATTACCAGCAAAGTGAGCGTAGTTGCTAGGACCAGTCTGGTTGAAGGGCATTATACGAGCGTACTAGATTCTTGGGCAAGGATATGGGGTCAACTGATGTCTGAACTCCCGGCGACTATCAGTGTCGGAGCTTATATATCATAATCCGTACGCAAGTCAATAATCACAAGTAATTCAAGAACAATGTCCCCCTCCTAACCCGAATCAGTCTTTCTTATTTGTTATTTGCTCATTGTAGATTTAACCTTACTACTTTGTACAGTTTTGCATCACTAAGGAGGTCTCTCAATTTTTGTGTTATGTATAAGCCCCATAGTTACTTTACGCATCATGCCAGAAAGGTAGTTTCAGATACATATACTTAGCCTGTAAAATGTTTCATGGAGCCTGAGCTACGCTCTATAGAATTCACCACAATAACTTGTTTCTCTGCTATACGGTGACTAGAAAAATGACTTGAAGACACGAAATACTAGGTATTTCTCTTAATTTGCAAGACCGCTACATGGGGGATTTAGATAACACACGAGGTCACGGACATTATGATAGCGATATACGGGAAGCATATAAAACCCAGTACATCAAACCTCCGTTCCAGCTCCGTTATATAAGGAAGGAGAAATATAATGCATATGCGTAAATGGCTAGAAGATATGTAGAGAAGTATTCCGATTATCCGATTGTTCTGCTTCTCTCGTACTATAATATCAGCATGAAAAGATTTGATATGAACCCTAGGCGCTTAAACAGGGTCTTGATTGCGGAGTATTAGTAGTAATTTGACTAAACGATGTTTTAGTAGCATCAGTCATGCATGATACCTTATTAGACAGTGATGATATCTTTCTGCGGGTGCTTATTTGGATCGAGGGTCAGAAGAGCGAGAAACAAGAGGTAGGAGAGTAAGTACAAAGGAGAGCTGAAAGAGCTAAAACCTATAACATGAAGAGCATCAGTAACAAGGGGTAGTAGTTTTCGAATTTCATAATTTATGAAATTGATAAGAGGGGCATGAGAAAGGGGACGGGAGCATAAGACATCTCCCTTTGTTCTTGAGAAGTTCTTCTACTACACAATTATGGGCTAGAGAAGCTCCGATCACTATAGTTTGTAAAAAATTTAATTGATTGATGGATTAGGGATTTTATCATCAAATTAGATCACATGAGGCAAGTCGATAGACATGAACAAACAGAGACAATTACACCGTTGCTTCTATTACCGCGGTACATGTCGCCGAACATACAGGTGGGTATACGAAAAGACGCCAGGCGCCTTAAGCGACATACGCTTTCTGGATATTCTCTCGCTTGATCTTGAGGAAATAATCACCTATGTACCAGTGCCTGGCGTCCTTTTGTATACCCCGCATGTAGGATATGTTGTTCCTTTTGTATCTCATTATATCATTGTATCTCTTATCAATATTGTATATCTGGCAGTATACTCTTAGCGTCTCATAGAGTACTTAGTTTCCTAACATGCTGGAGTTAGCGGGTAGAGTCTTGATCCTTTCTGAGTATTAGAAGCTGCCACGAGACAGATACTATCCACGGAGAGCTGAGCCTGCTCTTCTTAGATTTGATGAAAAAAGATAACAGATAACGTGTACTGCACTGGACTCTCAGTGACTCGGACCGAAACAACTCGTTCAGCTCATATTCACTTGTCATTACTAGTGTTTTGGACACGAAAACCGAGCATATTAGATAATTATCATAATACTCTTGATGCAACGATGAGAACTGTGATGACGTAATGCCTGAGTTTCACGTTCTATACTATAGCTGATACACGAACCTCTATCTGGCACTTCTCAAATCGATGAGCCACTAGTATCAGAATATGAACTATCCATACCAGTCATCAGTAGGTCTCGTTGGCACTTGACAATAATATATAAATATGTATGTTGAGATACGAATTCCCGTATTTTCAGATTCTAAATCTGTCTGAAATCCTCAAAACCCGTACACTATCATGCAACCTTCTTTTTCGCTGCATGAGAATTTCTCTGCGGCAGACTCAGAGTAGAGTATGTGAGTTAACTTGAGGTTTGATCCTGCAAACTACGGAACTCAACCCTGACTTAAGCGACTGAAGTGACACCGCCACTTGTGACCTTCTTCCGATGCTCCAGACTCGATTCGTCTCGTTCCGTGGGCCTGAAGTGATGTGCTCTCCACTCTGCGGTTGAGCTTGCTCAGTGTCGATAACACCGTCAATGACATCCTAAATTTTAATTATCCTTATGGTGACAAACGCGAAGCGTGTACCATCGGGAGCAAATGCAACACAATCGCATCTATACCTGGATTTCAACTCTCGCGGAGGTTCGTCAATGTTCAACATGTTCCATATCTCACGTGCTGACCGTCGAACTCTAGAATAAGAAGACCACTAGATTAAAAGTTGTTTCGGTACATCCTTCGAGCTCGTAGTTTATTTCGCATGGGATATTCCCCAGATACGAGTTGTACCGTCAAAGACGGCTGACACAATGCATTCTGCGTTTGGAGAGAATGCGACGGTATTGACCAATTTTTTGTGACCCTTCAACAGAGCATTGACTATCTCTCTGCTTCGGATATTACACATTACAGTTGTCTCGTCATCCGACCCGGAACAAGATCCTGATCGTCGTACGAGAAGAAGATGGAATAAACTCTCTGTATGACATTTTAGTGACTTTCCGTATATTTCTCCGCTCTCGACGTTCTAGTCTTGAGTATATCCCTTTCTATATCTTAATTCAATATATCTTCCGCTTTTCGAGAATGTGATACAGTAAACTTCATCCATAATGCCTTTAACTAGCTCTCGAACTATCGCCTCTTTCATTGGAATCCACACCGCTATCACACTTTCCTCTTTCGGGATGTTCCAAGAACGATACAGTGCTACAAAATCACCACTTGAAGAGAATGCGATTCTTTCGGCCTCATACTTGAGAGCTGTGATCAACTTCTCGCTCGCTGCAAGCTATAACATCCTCTGATACAGAAGCGATAACGGTTCCATCTGGAGAAAGTGATAGCATTATACAACCCTCGCCATCGCTTTCTTTGGTGCTCATTGTAGGACCAGCTAAGTGTTTGGCCGGTCGTAGTGCATGTATAATGCACTTTCTAACTCGCCCGCGAAGTCCATTGCTACTACTCGGCCGCGCGCCTCGTTCATTTCTCTTACTATTTAGCTTCACTTTCTACTCTTACTCGAGGGTAGGGTTCGTTTATACGACCCCCTCGTTTCTGATAGCTTAAACCCTTCGTCCAGTCGCATATAGCCACCTGGACACCATGCGTTCCTTATTATCTAACCTTTATCTCGCGTTTTGCTATATAAGCCTCCAGACTTGAGGCCGTAGTGAACCAGTTAGTTCCCAATCAATCCCCAGTCGTCTCCCAGGCTATTCACCCCCCCCCCCCGTGTAGCTCTCTAACAGTCTCCTGTACTCTTTATCTACTACTCTGCTGCTTTATTAGGCTGCCCGGGCGCGCTTGTAACGCTCTGACCGTACTGCAAGTCGTCCGGGCGGACTGAAATACATACACTTTTACCTCAAACTACAGCCTCGGTCGGGGCTCTGTTCTATACGTTTCTACTACTTTTACTGGTCTGTGAAGTCTCAGCTCGCCTCAAGGTCTCTATCTGTCTCTACGGTCCGACCGAGATCTCGGTCGGACGGCCGAGGTCGAGTATCTCGCTATTTAGCCCCCAAATCTTAACCTGAGCATCGTGTCTGGTGTAGGCAGACTCTAAACCCCACGTCCTCGCCACTAAATACGACACCAAGGTCAAAATCTGACCAAAAGTTTAGTTTTCATCATGATTGCATTTCGCTTTTTATTTTCGGTGTATTCAACAATATGAGAAATCGGACTGACGTATTCCCTATGATGCAATGAGATGATATTTTTAAAAATATGACAATTGTTCTGAGCTGAAAAATGACCGGAGGACAATGACCACGAGCTGTTTTTATACACTGGGGCTAGTGTGATAATTCTCAAGCCTTTCACATCGATAGACATATTCAGGAACATATTAAAGAACGGAGAATTGAACCTGTCCTTGTACTCGGTAAAATAGATACAAGTAGGGTGCTCTGCACCGAGCTTGTGATGAATTGATTCACGTTTGTCCATACATATCATGCTTACTTAGCATAAAGTAGTATCCTGAGCACGGTAGATTGAATATAATAGTTTTAGAGTTCAAGAAAGAGATGACATAATAACTGAGTTTATAATAATCATTATCTAATACGTCTATTTCACATGACTCTATTACTGCGAAGCCACCTTTAGACAGAACAGAACAGTAGCTTGACTCTATTGATGAGATAGATGTTTAAAAAGCCACAAGGAGTACTCGCACCTATCATCAATAGGACTCTGTGACACTCGGATGATACATAGATGTGTTTTGAGATAGTGGATCCGCTTTTTTTCTCTTATTCTGAATCTAACTGAAACCCTCGAACCTCATGAACTGTCACTAAGCCCCATTTGTCACTTTATGAGCTTTCCCCTGAGGTAGAAGTATATAGGAATATGCGAACTTGATACTTAGCTAAGTCTTTGACCCGCAAATTATGAAACTTATCCCTGAATACTGTTCCACTCGTTATTTTCTATGGAGTCTATCCCATTCGGATCCAACAACATCTTTTCCTTCAACTACCTTACGTTCTTTCTCTTCATGAACTACCCATCTTATGATACCAGTATAACGAGCCATGCTGGAATGTCTATATTGTCCGACTCAATTTATCCAGCTCTATAGTATCGGTTAGAGTTTGGTAGCTTCAAAGCCAAATATCTGATACTAACAATCTTCCATTACTTCCCTTCCATCCATACATCACACTTCAAGGCGTGACAATATCATACTTGACACTCTCACTTATTTTGTGCTATAGTAATAGATAAAAATGAGGAGAATGGAGGAACGATTATTACAGAGACAAGTAAATATTTTATTTTAATAAGATTTTACATTTGTTTATAACCGTAAAAGGTAAATTAGGCTAGTATCATAGATGAAAGAAAATATAATTCCGGCGGATAAAGTTTAGATATTGTTTTTGAGTCTATGAAGCCTTGATTTACAGTGTATATTCTACTACTAGTATATGAAGTCAAGAGAGCGAAATATGCATCTTAGAACATCAGCGAATATGAAATGATATCAATAATGGTATACCAGAGATGGGTGACAGGTTACAAGAGAGGATGACGGGAGCGGTCAGAGTTTAGTACCCATGTCTGGAGATGGGTAAGATGTTTCACCCGGAGATGACAGCAATGGGTCTGGTCCACTCGTCTCCGACTCGATAGCGAGAGAAGTCGACTCTTGTGTTGTATGGGACGTTCATAGCGGCAGTATTTCTGGGGTGATAAGTGTCTCACGAGGCCCGTTAGGGAGCCACATGAGTAGATTGCTGTTTTTGTCGACAACCCATCCATCTTTTCTTCGTAGGTCCCAATCCACAGCACCCAGTGACCAGATTCTGATTGTTGCATCGGAAGAACAAAATGCAAAATGTTTACTATCAGGAAAGAAGGCAGTCGGCGTGACCTTGTCAGGATTTTCTGGTATGAGGCTAAGGAGAAGGTCGTGACTTGAAGAATCCCTTACACGGATGGTTCCGTCATAGGAACCTATCAGGATTCGCGATCCGTCAGGAGAGAAGCATACCGAGCTCACGTCCTCGTCATAGCTTATCACAGACTCAGTGTCGCCGTTTTCAGCATTCCATATTCGCATAGTTTTATCAAAAGATCCAGAGGCGATGCGCAAACCATCAGGAAAATAAGCTACAGAGTTGACCCAACCAAGGTGACCTTCCAGCGTTGAAAGTAATCGGCCAGTTGTGGCATTCCAAATACGGACAGTTTTGTCAAACGATCCCGAGACGATCTTCGATCCATCGGGTGAATAAGCGACCGATTTGACACTGCCACTGTGACTTCTGAGTGGCGTGAAAGCCAACTTCCTGCTTTCGATGCTCCAGACTCGGATCGTCTCGTCCACGAGCCCGAAGCGATGTGCTTTCCATTTGGGGAAAAGACAACGGAGGTGACACCATTTGTGTGACCTTCGAATATCGTGACAGACTCTCCGCTCAACGCTTTCCACACTGATACTGTTCTATCCAGGAACCAGAAGCAATAAGCTTTTCGTCTGGCGAAAACGCAATGGACCTGACTTCATGAAAGTGTGCCTTCCATGGCCCGGCGATGAGTATTCCGTTGGCCGTATTCCACACACAAATTGTACCATCAATATCCCGGAAGCAATATACCTTCCACTTTTTGATACTGCCAATGACTCGATCTTCCTCTGCACTTGGGTTCGATCAGTGTTAAGCACACTAACAGTGGCATCCCAAATTTCAATTGAACCTCCCTTAACACTAAACGCGAAGCGCGTGCCATCTGGGGAAAATGCAACACAATCGCAATGGTAACCCATATTCACCTCCCTCGGAGGTTCGTCAACATTCAACATGCTCCATATCTTGATCTTGCTATCACCATCGAATCCCAGAACATGAAGACCATCGGAGGAGTATGCTGCTTCTGTACATTCTTCAAGTCGGTGAATCACCTCGCCTGTAGATGTTCTCCAGATATAAGCGATACCAGTGAAAAAGGCTGACACAGAGTAATCTGCAGTTGGCGAGCATGCGATGGTTGGAACCCGACCATGAGATCGTCCAACCGAGAATATACCATCGTCCTGCTTTGAAAGCTCCATAAAACGTTCGTCCCGTCATCCGACCCAGAAACAAGATACTGGTCGTCGTATGAGAAGGATACAGAGATAACTTTGTCGGTATGACCTTTTAGTGGTTCCGTCTACTCTTCCGTTATCAACATCCCAAATCAGTATACTCCCATTTCCATATCCTGATGCAATATATTTCCCGCTTTTTGAGAATGTGATACAGTAGACGCTACTCGCATAGCCTGTGTATAGCTTCTCGAACTACTCCCCTCCTATGGGATTCCACACCGCTATATCTCCTTTCTCTACATAAGAATATGCCAATGCTACGAGATCACCACTTGGGAGAATGCGATTGTGTCAGCATCATACTTAAGAGCTGCGATCAACTTCCCACTCGCTGCATCCCACATGCAAACTCCGTCGCCCTCTGACGTAGAAACGATACGGGTTCCGTCTGGAGAAAATGATAAAACCGACAATTCCCCTTACCTCTTTCGATGATTTTAATGACTGCGCTTCGTTGTCTGTTCCCGATGTACTCGATACTAGCAACTGGATTGGCGTATTTCTTGTAGTGCAATGATACTACAGACTCGTCTATGGTGAGGGGTAGAAGACTGCAATAGATATGGGGTGCGCTTTTTGAAATGGCTCTGAGAATGTACTGGCTTGTCGATATGCATCTCTGAGGAATGCAGACAACTCCGGGTCTTTGTTCTTTTGTTCGTCAGCATAGAAAAATGGACAATTATTGGTTAATGCTCACCCCAAGCCATGAAATCGCATACACCAGTGCGGCACAAACATGATCATCGAACGTATTCGTGAGGCTCAATACCTCAAACCAAAACAGAAGCTTCTTGTGGCAAACGTATTCAACAAATCACCCAATTCAGGTGAGTATGGCGTTTCCCGGATATGATGAGCCCAGTAACAGCATATGTACCTCAGGTGTGTCGGAATGTTTCCCCGATGCGTTCCTGGAGATCGATGATTCGATTATTGAATAGGAAAGACGATTCGAGTCCACAAATATTGAAGTGAAGTAAATCTCCCATTCGGCCAAAGCACTTGCTAGCTATCATCTCCTTCTGTTTATCGATATCGATCGACCAATCCCTGTCCTTGACAGATACAAGGTAGTCGTAAAACGATGCATGATGTACTCGTATCTTCTGGTCTGTTTCGAATATCACTAGCGAACGTAAACGACGAAGCATATTTCTCGTTGTTCCTTCGTTGAGACTCAGGATCCTGTCAATCTCCAGGTCCGTCAAAGGCTCCTTCCCGAAGAAGATGAGAGAGAAGACACCAGGGAAAGTAGATTTCGTGGAATGACCCCATTTCAGAGAGGTTTTCAAAACAGTTTCATATAAAGCATCCAGATTGAGTGATCTATTACGAACTAATGCTTCGAGAGACTCGGCCCCACATTCTTCCATCTCTTCAATGAACTTCACAGCCGTCGACGCCCAAATAAACAACCCATTTGCTGCCTTTACAAGCTTCCTCATGTTCTCTTCCCATGGCCAGTAATCTGGGAGAAAGAGACGCCCATCATCCTTCATCGTATTAAACTCATGATTGATATAAGTACAAACGTCCTTCATATTCTCGTCCGGAAGAATGTCCAGGTCAATAATGAATGGATTTATTGATAACACAAAAGACTTGATATCTATCTCCGGTCGAGAGGTAATGAGAAGGTGGAAATTGTGAGGCAATGTGGAAATCCTTTTTACAAGGACGCGGAGAAGAGATTTCCGAGACTCTGATGTACCGCACTCATCCAATGCGTCGAGAACGATGAGTATTTGGGAACCTGTCGCAGGAAAAAGGGAAGAAAGGGGCTTGTACAGGAGAATATCGAAGAGGCTATCAAGTGTTGCTGAACTCAAATCACCGCAACTTTGTAGCGCTTTATCGATAGCGAGCGAGGTCATATGCGATTGTTTGGATCACAGTCATCGGGTCGCTCTTCTCTCTCAGAAAGAATAGATGACATCCAAGCCTCCCCATGTTTCGGTATTCATCTGCAATAGTTGTCGCAATAGTACTTTTCCCCGTCCCGGCTGCACCCAGTAAGAATACCACATTCGACTCGCTGCTCTCCCCATCTATAAACTTGGATATCTGCTCTCGGATATGAGTTCGAGTACCTTCCTGACATGATGGTCGATCACCTCCAGGTAGATGAGCTGGATTGAGAATCACTTTCAATCCTGTTGTATCATGTTGACTGTTTGGATCACGATTCCACACAAAAATGCGTTACGAAACTCACTAGATAGAGTAGTTCCAGTATCAATATTATATACCTTGTTTGTCTGGTTGCCCGTGATAGCATTAAAGTTACCGGCAAAGTGTGCGTCGTTCCCAGAGCCAGTCTGGTTGAAGGACATTGTACGAGCGTACTTAGGTCGTGGATGGATCAGTGGGGGATGGCTGAAAGCTAAGTACTGATCATCAACGACATCAACCTATACTTAATAGTAGATTGCTGAGAGATAACCGATTTGTACTAGATAAGGAAGTCTGTTACACATCGAGTATTAATAGACAGATCTTTCCAAATAATGTCATACACGATATACACAGTGCAAGTCTTTCAGGATTCCGCTTCTTATCGATTATTAACAATTTCTGCTAGATTCTTCACTCCAGCCAGCCAATAATTGTGGATATCGCCATAGAGTAAGTAAACCACTGAAAATTATAATCCAATAATTGTATCATAATTTCCTATCTTGTATGGACTCGTGCCGCTACTCGTGACTAATCCATCAATTAATAATGCCACATCTAGACACGCTATTATAAGAAGTCTGGTCCCAGACTTTCGTTTCTGATCTGTGATCAGTGTCTTTTTCTCATGAACTTCAAGCCATACTTCTCAGAAATTTGATATCTCGACATCTATATTCTAAGCAACACATCAATTATAAGGGAGGAAAAGTAAGAATTTTACGTTCATGTTCTTTATTTCATGTAACAGTGTTCACTATTGGCGAAACAGAACCAGTTCTTAGAGTGGGCGTTGCTTGACAGTATAAGAACTCCAGAAAGACTAGATCATATACACAGGATGAAAGATAGGAGATTCATGGTAAAATAAAACCACAAATAAGGACATACTGATGGAATAATATTAAACTTTTGGTAAAGATCTCAAGCACGAGATGGCAAAAGACAATGGGTGATCGTTCCGTTGGAGGCTATAAGAGTAATCTATGAACGATATATGGTTTTATATATCAGAGAACTATGGTAGTCACCAGACGCTGATATGGACGAGCGCATTGTTAGTCCTATATCTATTAACATTGATGTCCTCTGGTGCAGATTGTAAAATGAAGATGAAATGTCTTCCATGCTTGTGAACCTTGTTTTGAAAAAAAAACTGAATATCTCCCTAGTAAAACTCGGGCTATAGACAAATACGTGCTCATGTATACATCATGTGACATTGAAAGTCCTGCTTTTAGTGGTGGTATTTTCATTGATTTTCAAGTCTATTATGTTTATTTCTCCTGCAGGAAGTATGTCAGCCCGATACAAGAAATGTTACTTCCGAAGAGTAGTATCCTCTGGGAAACTGAGTTTGAGGAGAATCGGAGCATCAGCTGGTGTTCAGCGTATAGAATCTCAATGAGGGTGTAGGACCAACTAACTAGTTAACAAGTCGTTATGTAGTTATAATGAATTTTGTAACTTGCTCGGAGTGTCCATTACTATTATGCTTCCTTACTCTCGGCCGCGCTTCTAGCCCATTTCTCTTACTATCTAGCTTCACTTTCTACTCTTACTCGAGGATAGGGTTCGTTTATATAGCCCCCTCGTTTCTGATAGATTAAACCTCTCGTCCAGGGGCATATAGACACCTAGAAACTATGCTTTCCTTATTATCTACTCTTATTCTCGCGTTTTGATATATAAACCTCCAGGTCTGAGGCCGTAGTGAGTCAGTTAACCCCAACCGATATATCCACTCCCCTTCCCGGAGTTGCTCTCTGATAGTCTCCCGTACTCTTTATCTACTCCTGTGCCGCTTTATTAGGCTGTCGCAAGTCATCCGGAAGACTGAAATACATACACCTTTGTCTGAAACTACAGTCTCGGTCGGTACTCTGTTGAAAACTAAACTTTTGGTCAGATTTTGACCTTGGTGTCGTATTTAGTGGCGTGGACGTGGGGTTTAGAGTCTGCCTACACCAGACACGATGCTCAGGCTAAGATTTGGGGGCTAAATTGCGAGATACTCGACCTCGGCCGTCCGGCCGAGATCTCGGTCGGACCGTAGAGACTGATAGAGACCTCGAGGCAAGCTGAGACTTCACAGACCAGTAAAAGTAGTAGAAACGTATAGAACAGAGCCCCGACCGAGGCTGTAGTTTGAGGTAAAAGTGTATGTATTTCAGTCCGCCCGGACGACTTGCGGTACGGTCAGAGCGTTACAAGCGCGCCCGGGCAGCCTAATAAAGCGGCAGAGAAGTAGATAAAGAGTACAGAAGACTAGTAGAGAGCTACTCGGGGGGGGTGTAGAAAGATAGCGACCGAGAGGAGTAGCTAGGAATTGATTGGGAACTTAGTTGATTAACTACGGCCTCAAGTCTGGAGGCTTATATAGCAAAACGCGAGATAAAGGTTAGATAATAAGGAAAGCATGGTGTCCAGGTGGCTATATGCGACTGGACGAAGGGTTTAAGCTATCAGAAACGAGGGGGTCGTATAAACGAACCCTAGCCTCGAGTAAGAGTAGAAAGTGAAGCTAAATAGTAAGAGTAATGAACGAGGCGCGCGGCCGAGTAGTAGCAATGGACTTCTCGGGCGAGTTAGAAAGTGCATTATGAATGCACTACGACCAGCCAAACACTTAGCTGGTCCTGCACTGTTCTATACGTTTCTACTACTTTTACTGGTCTGTGAAATCTCAGCTCGCCTCAAGGTCTCTATCTCGCTCTACACTCCGGCCGAAGCCGAGTTATCCGCTCCTTAGCCCTCAAAACTGAGCCAGAGCATCCTTTTCTGGTGTAGGCAGACTCTAAATCCCAAGTCCACGGCACTAAACACGACTAAAAGATTGAACTTTGACCTAACTTGAGTCTTCAACGGCTGACAGGATATATTCTGCGATTGGAGAGAATGCAACGGTATTAACCAATCTTTTGTGACCCTTCAACAGAGCAATGACTATCTCCCTGCTTCGGACATTTCACATTACAGTTGTCTCGCCATCCGATCCGGAAACAAGAGACTCTCTATATGAGCTCTTAGTGACTTTCCGTCTATTTCTCCGCTCTCGACGTTCTATTTTAGAGTATATCCTTTTCTATATCTTAATGCAATATTCTTACACCTTTCGGAGTTGTGATACAGTTAACTTCATCCATAATGCCTTTGACTAGCTCTCGAACTATCGCCCCTCCCATTGGAATTCACACCGCTATCACACCTTCCTCTTTCGTGATGCTCCGAGATTGAGACAACGCTACGATATCACCATTTGGAGAGAATTAGATTCCTTCAGTCACATACTCAAAAGCTGCGATCAACTTCTCGCTTGCTGTATTCCACATATAAACTTCATCGCACTCTGAGACAGAAACGATAACGGTCCCGTCTTGAGAAAGTGTACTATTATAAGCCCCTTGCTGTCGCTTTCTATGATATTCATAATTACGTTTCAATGTCTATTTCCGGTGTATCTAGCAGCAACAACGTAAAAAATCGGACTGGCGTATTCTCTACAATTCAATGAGATGATGTTTTTAAAATATGACAATTGTTCTGAGCTTCGTTCTTTGTCAAACCATCATTCTTTGCTGTCCTTAACTCAACAAGTATATCAGATACTGTGGTGACATGAGCTGAAAAAAAGACCAGAGGACAATGACCACGAGCTGTTTTTATACACTATAGCTAGTTTGACGATTCTCAAGCCCTTCACATTGATAGGAATAATCAAGAGAGATATGTAAAAAACGGAAAGTTGAATCTGTACTTGAATTCGGTAAAAGAGATATAAAGTGAGATATTCTGCACCGAGCTTGTGATGAATCGATTTACGTTTGTCCATACATATCATACTTACTTGGCATAAAGTAGTATTTTGAGCACGGTAGATTTAATATAATAAGGTTAAAGTTCAAGAAAGAGATGACATAATAACTGAGTTTGTAGTTATCATTATCGAATACATGCAATTCTCACGGCTTTGTTTCTGCTAAGCTACGGTCTTTAGACAGACAGAACGGTAGCTTGACTCTACTGATGAAATAGATGATAGAGAAGTCATATGAGGTGATTATATCTATTATCAACAGGACTCGGTGACACTCAAATGATACATAGATGTGTGTCGAGATAGTGAGTTCGCTTTTTTTATCCTATTTGGAATCTAATTGAAACCCTCGAACCTCATGAACTGTCACTAAGACTCACTGGACGGTTTATGAGATTACCTCCGGAGTGGAAGTATATAAAAATATATAATATAGCTTTTAGCTAAGTCTCTGGCTTGCAAATAACATAACTCATTCTTGATTGCTGTTCCACTCGTTATTTTCTATGGAGTCTGTCCCATTCGAATTCAAGAACATCTTTTCTATCAGATACCTCACATTAAACTCCTCCTTGTACCTTCCATTCTATGATACCAATGTGATGAGCCATGCTAGAATACTGAGATCTATGACTCCCGACTCAATCTATCTAGCACTTCAGTCTCAATTAGAGTTTGGTAGCTTCAAAGCCATATATCTGTTACTGTCAATCTTCCCTTACTTCCTTTTCTCTCATACATCATATTTTAAAGGCATGATGAAATCAGAATTTGACGCTCTCTGAAGAAGATGGAGTATCGAACCCTGTTTTTGGACTACTAAGCTACGTGCTTATCATCAAACATATAACATCAAATATCTGTCGCACTGGTTGATCAGCTTGATCTTCCGAGTGCGTGCATTCTTAATCTCTTTGCGCTATGGTCCATGAATAAGAATAAGGAGAATGGAGGAACGATTATTACCGAGACAAGTAAATATTTAGATTTATTTTAGCAAGATTTTACATTTGTTTGTTAGCGTAGATGGAAAGCTAGGCTAGTATCATAGATGAAAGAAAGTATAAATCCGGCGGATAAACTATAGATATTGTTTTTGAGTCTATGAATCCTTGAATTACAATGTATACTCTACTACTAGTGTATGAAGCCAAGAGAGCGAGTTATACATCTTAGAACATCAACGAATATGAAATGATATCAGTAATAGTATACCAGAGATGGGTGACAGGTTACAAGAGCGGATGACGGGAGCGTCTAGAGTTTAGTACCCATGTCTGGAGATGAATAAGATGTTTCACCCAGAGATGACAGCAATGGGTCTGGTCCACTCGTCTCCGACTCGATAGCGAGATAAGTCGACTGTTGTGTTGTATGGGACGTTCATAGTGGCAGTATTTCTAGGAGTTATAAGTGTCTCACGAGGCCCGTTAGGGAGCCACATGAGTAAATTTTTGTCCTTGTCGACGATCCATCCATCTTTTCTTCGTAGGTCCCAATCCACAGCACCTAGTGACCAGATTCTGATTATTGCATCGGAAGAACAAAATGCAAAGTGTTTGTTATCAGGAAAGAAGGAAAGAGAGGGGACCCAGTCAGAGTGTGCAGCTAAAGGGTCAAAGAGAAGTTCGTAGGTGAAAGAATCCCACACACGAATAGTTCCGTCACCGGAACCTGAAAGGATTATTTTTCCGTCAGGTGAGAAGCACACCAAGGTCACCACCGTGTCCTGTCTGATCACAGATTGAATGTCGCCGCTTTCAGCGTTCCATACTCGCATAGTTTTATCATCTGATACGGAGGCGAAGCGCAAACCATCAGGAGAATAAGCTACAGAACGGACCGTATCAGAATGGCCTTCCAGCGTTGAAAGTAATTGGCCGTTTGTAGCATTCCAAATACGGACAGTTTTGTCAATTGATCCCGAGACGATCTTCGATCCATCGGGTGAATAAGCGATACAATTAACACCGCCACTGTGACCTTCGAATGGCGTGAGAGCCAGTTCCCTGCTTTCGATGCTCCAGACTCGGATCGTCCCATCCCATGAACCTGAAGCGATGTGCTTTCCATTTGGGGAAAAGACAACAGAGGTGACACGGTGTGTGTGACCTCTGAATACCGTGACAAATTCTCCACTCAACGCTTTCCACACTCTCACTGTTGTGTCATCAGAGCCAGAAGCAACGAGTTGTTCGTCTGGCGAAAACGCAACGGACGAGACATGTTTAGAGCGTCCCTCCCACGGCCCGGCGATAAGCATTCCGTTGGCCGTATTCCACACACAGATTGTACCATCAATATCTCCGGAAGCAATATACCTTCCACTTGACGATACTGCCAATGACAATATTTCACTCTGCACTTGAGTTCGATCAGTGTTGTCCACACTAACAGTGGCATTCCAAATTTCAATTGGACCTCCCTCAACACAAAACGCGAAGCGCGTGCCATCGGGGCAAATGCAACACAATCGCACTCATACCCAGTATCAATTTGAATTTCCCTCGGAGGCTCGCCAAGGTTCAACAAGTTCCATACTCTAATTGTATTGCTACCATCGAACCCCAGAATCTGAAGACCGTCGGACGAGTATACTGCTTCTCTACATCCTTCAAGTCTGTGAATCACCTCGCCTGTAGATGTTCTCCATATACATGCAATGTAATCGGAAGAGGCTGACACAAAGCATTCTGCAGTTGGCGAGAATGCGATGGTAATAACACGTCTCGTGTAATCAGACAAACGAGAACATGCCACCATTCTGCTTTGCAAGCTCCATAAAATAATCGACCCATCATTCGACCCGGAAACAAGATACTGATCATCGTATGAGAAGGAAACAGAATTAATACTCTCTTCGTGACCTTCTAGTGGCCTTCCTTCTACTCGTCCACTCTCGATATCCCAAATCAGTATAATCCCGTTTTTATACCCCGATGCAATATATTTCCCGCTTTTTGAGAATGTGATACAGAAAACGCTGCCCGTTCTGTCTGTGCATAGCTCTCGAACTACTTCCCCTCCTATGGGATTCCACACCGCTATCACTCCTTTCTCTTCCTCTGAATCTGCCAAAGCTACGAGATCACCACTTGGAGAGACTGCGATTGTGTCAGCCGTATACTCAAGAGCTGCAATCAACTTCCCACTCGCTGCATCCCACATGCAAACTTCATCGCCCTCTGACGCAGAAATAATACGAGTTCCGTCTGGAGAAAATGATAACCCTGTTAACTCCTCGTCGCCACTTTCGATGGCTTTAATGACTGCACTTCGTTGCCTATCCCCAATGTACTCGATATGAGCAACTGGGTTGGCGTACTTCTTGTAGTGCGATGATACTACAGACTCATCACTGGTGAGGGGTAGAAGACTGCAATAGATATGGGGCGCGCTTCTAGAAATGGCCTCTGAGAATGTACTGGCCTGTCGATATGCGTCTATGAGGAATGCAGACAGCTCCGGGTCTTTGTTCTTTTGTACATCAGCCTAGAAAAATGGAGAACTGATTTTCAACGCTTACCCCAATCCATGAAATTGCGTACACCAATGCGGTGCCAACATGGTCATCGAACGTATCCGTGAGGCTCAATACCTCAAACCAAAACAGAAGCTTCTTGTGGGCAAACGTCTTCAAGGAATCACCCAATTCAGGTGAGTATGACGTTTCCCAGATATGATGAGCCCAGTTACAGCATATGTACCTCAGGTGTGTTGGGATGTTTCTCTCGATGCGTTCCTGGAGATCGATGACTTGATTATTGAAGAAGAAGGATGAGTCAAGATTGCAGATATTAAAGCGGAGCGAATGATTCATCTGGTTGAGGCAGTTATTGGCAATGCTCCTTTTTTGTGATTCAGTATCAATATGCCATCGTTTCCCTTCGCAAGATACCAAATAATCATAAAATGCCGTATGTTGTATCTTGGCCGGCTGTCCAATTCCGTATGATACCAACGATCGAAGACAAGAAAGCAGCTCTGATGTTGTTCCTGGATCAACGCCTAGGATCTCGTCGATGACCTCATCCGATAGTGGAGACTTCCCAAAGAAGATGAGTGAGAATACACTCGAGAAAAGTGACTGTGTCTCCTCATCCCACTCGAACGAATTTTCTAGTACAGTCACATATAACTCGTTCAAGTCCAGTGCTCTAGCGTTGTTCACCAGATGGTTCAGACGTGCAATGCGTTTTAACTTTCCCCCAAACACAAATTTGATCGCCGTAGACGCCCAAATGAACAATCCATTTGCTGCATCTCCAAGTCTCGCCATGTTATCATCCCATGGCCAATCATCTGGTAGCTTGACACTGTTTCTCCACAATCCGAATTCATAATTGATATAAGTACAGACATCCTCCTTGTTCTCATTTGTAGAGTCGTTCAGATTGATTTCGTATGCTTTAAGTGAGTGCGAGAATATCATTATGTCACTCTCGGGACGTCCTGTGATGAGAAATCGGAAGTTGGGAGGCAATCCAGCGAGCCCTTCTCCCAGGACGCGGAGTAAGGCGTGTCTGGTCTGGGATGTTCCGCACTCATCAATAGCGTCGAGAACAATGAGGACAGGATGTTGTACGTGACTGGTAGAGAGTAGTAGTGGCTCTTTAACAAGGATATTGAATTGAGTTTGGAGTGTCAGCGAGGTCAAGTCACCACGGTTCTGAAGAGAGCTTTCAATGGAGAGCGCTATAGATGAATTGAATGCAGCGAGATTGTATGCGATTGTCCGGATCACTGCATCTGGATCACTTCTTCCCCTGAGAAAGAATATGTGACATCCAAGTTGCCTCTTTTCGCAGTAATCATTCGCAATAGTTGTTGCAATGGAACTTTTCCCTGTCCCGGCTCCACCTAGCAAGAATGTTACATTTGGTTCCGTGCCGTAGCTCTCCCTATCTATAAATCTTGACATCTGTTCCAGAATATGAGTCCGAGTGCCTCGCAAGCAAGTCGGTCGACCATCTCCAGGAAGATGAGATGGATTAAGAGTAGTCTTCAATCCTTGTAATATACAATGGCTGTTTGAATCACGATCACACACAAAAATGTGTCATGAAACTCACTAGATAGAGTAGTACTAGTGTCACCATAATATACATTGTTTGTCTGGTGAAAACTAAACTTTTGGTCAGATTTTGACCTTGGTGTCGTATTTAGTGGCGAGGACGTGGGGTTTAGAGTCTGCCTACACCAGACACGATGCTCAGGCTAAGATTTGGGGGCTTAATAGCGAGATACTCGACCTCGGCCGTCCGGCCGAGATCTCGGTCGGACCGTAGAGACGGATAGAGACCTCGAGGCAAGCTGAGACTTCACAGACCAGTAAAAGTAGTAGAAACGTATAGAACAGAGCCCGACCGAGGCTGTATTTTGAGGTAAAAGTGTATGTATTTTCAGTCCGCCCGGGCGACTTTGCAGTACGATCAGAGCGTTACAAGCGCGCCCGGGCAGCCTAATAAAGCAGCAGAGAAGTAGATAAAGAGTACAGAAGACTAGTAGAGAGCTACTCGGGGGGGGTGTAGAAAGATAGCGACCGAGAGGAGTAGCTAGGAATTCACTGGGAATTAACTTATTTACTACGGCCTCAAGTCTGGAGGCTTATATAGCAAAACGCGAGATAAAGGTTAGATAATAAGGAAAACATGGAGTCCAGGTGGCTATATGCCACTGGACGAGGGTTTAAGCTATCAGAAACGAGGGGGTCGTATAAACGAACCCTACCCTCGAGTAAGAGTAGAAAGTGAAGCTAAATAGTAAGAGAAATGAACGAGGCGCGCGGCCGAGCAGTAGCAATGGACTTCTCGGGCGAGTTAGAAAGTGCATTATAAATGCACTACGACCGGCCAAACACCTAGCTGGTCCTACAACCTTCTAGTGGCTTTCCGTCTATTCATCCGCTCTCGACTTCCCAGAAAAGGGTATTTACTTTTCTATATCCTGATGCAATATATCTTACGCTTTTCGAGAAAATGATACAGTAAACTTCATCTATATTGCCTTTGACTAGCTTTCGAACTACCTCACATCCCATTGGAGTACACACCGCTATCATACCTTCCTCTTTCGAGATGCTCCGAGAATGAGATAACGCCACGAAACCACCATTTGGAGAGAATACGATTCTGTCAGCCTCGTACTCAAGAGCTGTGATCAACTTTTCGCTCGCTGCATTTTCACATGCAAGCTCCAACTCCCTCTGATACAGAAACGATACGGGTCCCGTCTGGGAAAAGTGATAACATTATACAACTCTCGCCGTCACTTTCTATGACATTCATATCTACATTTCAAAGCCTATTTCCGGTGTACTCCATAACATGAGAAATCGGACTAGCGTATTCTCTACAATTCAATGAGGTGATATTTTTAATAATATGCCAATTGTTCTGAGCGGAACACATGACGAGGGGACGATTACCACGAGAGGCTTGAGTGTTCTTATATACTGTAACTAGCGTGATGATTCTCAAGCCTTTCATATTGATAGACATAATCAGGAGATATGTAAGGAACGGAAGTTTGATCCCGTTCCTGTATTCAGCAAAGAGATACAAATGAGATGTTCTGCATCGGACTAGTGGTGAGTCGATTTAAGTCTGCCCATATATATAATGCTTACTTGGCATAAAGTAGCATTTTGAGCACGGTAGATTGAGTATAATAATGTTAGAGTTCAAGAAAGAGATGCCATAATAAATAAGCTCATATTAATCATTATCTAACACGTGCAAATCGCACGGCTTTGTTTCTGTTAAGCTATGAGTCGGGTCAACAGACAGAACAGAATAGTAGCTTAACTCTAGTTATGAGATAGATGATAGAGAAGTCATATGGGGTGGCTATATCTATTATTAATAGGATGCGGTGACACTTGGATGAGACATAGATGTGTGTCGAGATAGTGGGTTCGCTTTTTTCTCATTTTGAATCTGATCGGAACCCCTCATACCTCATGGATTGTTACTAAGACTCACTTACCACTTTATGAGATTTCCTCTGAAGTGGAAGTATATATTAACTTGCTACTTAGCTGAGTCTTTGGCTTGCAAATTACGAAACTCATAACTAATTACTGTCTCACGCATTTTTCTATAAAGTCTGTCACGTTCGACTACAACTACCTTACATACTTTTCCTTCTTGTACCTTGCATTTTATATTGCAGACGTAGTGAAATGCGCTGGAACTCTGAGATCTATGATGCCCGACTCAATCTTTTCAGCAATATAGTCTCGGTTAGAGTTTGGTAGCTTAAGTACCATATATATATTACTAACAATATTCTCTTCCTTCCCTTTCTCTCATGCATCATACTTAAAGGTGTGATGATATCAGAATTGGACATTCTCTGAAGAAGACAGAGTATCGAGCACTATTTTTGGACTACCCTGCTATATGCTTGTCATCAAACATATAACATCAGATGTCTGGGACACAAGTTAATCAGCCTGACCTTCCAAGTGCGTTATTTTTTACTTGTTTTGCGCCATTGTTACTGGTAGGAGTAAGGAAAATAGGAGAGCGACTATTACCGAGACAAATAGAGATAAAACTTTTATAAGATTTTACACTTGTTTAAGTGTAAAAGGTAAACTAGACATGGATGAAAAAAAAATATAAAAACGGAGAAGAGAATATGAACGCTATTTCTGAGGTTGCACAGCCTTGATTATATCTGTTAATGTTTTATAATGACATATGTTACTACTAGCGTATGAAGAGAGGAGAAAAAGATATGCATCTTAGAGAATCGATGAATATAACTTGATAATGAAAGTACTGTACGTTCTTCGGTGAGAAATACATGTAGATGTTACAAGAGAGGATGACGGGAAGGTCTGGTCACTTAGTACACATGAATGGAGATTGATAAGATGTTTTACTCGGAGGTGACAACAATGGGTCTGGTCCACTCGTTTCCGACTAGATAGGGAGAGAAGTCGGCTCTTGTGTTGTATGGGACATTCATAATGACAGGATTCCTGGGAGTAATAAGCGTCTTACGAGGATGCTTAGGGAGCCACATGAGTAATCTGTTGTCCTTGTCAACAACCCATCCATCTCTTCTTCGTAGATCCCAATCTGCGTCATCCAGCGACCAGAATCTGATTGTCTTATCATCGGAGCTAGATACAAGATGTTTGTTATCAGGAAAGAAGGAAAGCGAGGTGACCCAGCCGGAGTGCGCAGCTAGAATTTCAAAGAGAAGTTCGTTGGTTGAAGAATCCCATACACGAATGGTTCCATCAATAGCTCCTGACAGGATTAGTTTTCCGTCAGGTGAGAAGCGTCCCAAAGTCGCATCCTCATCTGAGTCATCACGTCTGATCACAGATTCGTTGGCGCCGCTTTTAGCATTCCAGAGTCGCATAGTTCCATCATTAGATCTAGAGGCGATGCGCAAACCATCAGGAAAATAAGCTACAGAAAGGACCGTATCAGAATGACCTTTTAGGGTTGAAAGTAATTGTCCAGTTGTGGCATTCCAAATACGGACAGTTCTGTCAACAGATCCCGAGACGATCTTCGATCCATCGGGTGAATACGCGACTGAAATGACATAGCTACGATGACCTTTAAATGGCGTGAGAGCTAACTTCCCTCTTTCGACACTCCAGACTCGGATCGTGCAGTCATTTGAGCCCGAAGCGATTTGCTTTCCATTTGGGGAAAAGGCAACGGATCTGACATATTCTGTGTGGCCTTCGAATACCGTGACAGACTCTCCGCTCAACGCTTTCCACACTCTCACTGCTCTGTCGTAAGAGCCAGAAGCAACAAGTTCTTCGTCTGGCGAAAATGCAACGGACGTGACCCGATTGCTGTGTCCCTTCCATGGCCCAGCGATAAGCATTCCGTTGGCCGTATTCCACACACAAATTGTACCATACCAGCCTCCGGAAGCAATATACCTTCCTCTTGGTGATACTGCCAATGACGCAACCCCACTCTGCACTTGACTTCGTTTAGTGTTAAGCACACTAACAGTGGCATCCCAAATTTCAATTGTACTTCCCCCACTACTAAACGCGAAGCGCGTGCCATCGGGGGCAAATGCAACACAACGGCGCTCATACCCAGTATTTATTTCCCTCGGAGGCTCGTCAACATTCAACATGTTCCATATCTTGATCTTATTGATACCATTGAATCCCAGAATCTGAAGACCATCGGATGAGTATATTGCTTCTCTACATCCTTCAAGTCCTTGAATCACCTCGCCTGTGGATGTTTTTTGGATCCAAGCAATACCAGCATTTGAGCCTGACACAAAATATTCTGCATTTGGCGAGAATGCGATGGTAATAACACGAATCGTGTGAGCGAACAAACGAGAATACACCATCGTCCTGCTTTGAAAATTCCATAAAACAATCGTCCCGCCATCCGACCCGGAAACAAGATACTGGTCGTCGTATGAGAAGGAAACAGAGCTGACTATGTTGGTATGGCCCTCTAGTGGGTTTCCGTCTATTCTTCCGCTCTCGACATCCCAAATTAGTATATTTCCATCTCTATATCCCGATGCAATAAATTTCCCGCTTTTTGAGAATGTGATACAGTAAACGCTAGCCGTATAGTCTGTGCATAGCTCTCGAACTATCTCCCCTCCTATGGGATTCCACACCGCTATCACTCCTTCCTTTCCATAAGAATATGTCAATGCTACGAGATCACCACTTGGAGAGAATGCGATTGTGTCAGCCTTATGCTCGAGAGCTGCGATCAACTTCCCGCTCGCTGCATCCCACATGCAAACTTCATTGTCCCATGTAATAGAAACGATACGAGTTCCGTCTGGAGAAAATGATAAAGCCGACAAGTTCCCGCTACGTCTTTCGATGACTTTAATGACTGCGCTTCGTTGTCTATCCCCAGTATACTCGACATGAGCAACTGGATTGGCGTATCCCTTGTAATGCAATGATACTACAGATTCGTCTATGGTGAGGGGTAGAAGACTGCAATATATATGGGGCGCGCTTCTTGAAATAGCTTCTGAGAATGTACTGGCCTTTCGATATGCATCTCTGAGGAACGCGGACATTTCTGTGTCTTTGTTCTTTTGTATATCAGCCTAGTGAATTAGAAAATGATACCTAATTCTCACCCCAATCCATGAAATTGCGTACGTCAATGCAATACCAACATGGTCATCGAACGTATCCGTGAGGCTCAATACCTCAAACCAAAACAGAAGCTTCTCGTATGCAAATGTGTTCAACAAATTACCCAGTTCGGGTGAGTATGGCGTATCCTGAATATGATGACCCCAGTAACAGCATATGTACCTCAGGTGCTTTGGGATGTTCCTCTCGATGCGTTCCTGGAGATCGATGATTTGATTATTGAGTAAGAAAGACGATTCGAGTCCACAAATATTGAAGCGAAGAAAATCTCCCATCCGGCCAAAGCACTTCTCGACTATCATCTCCTTCTGTCGTTTAGCATCGATATACCAAAATTGCTCTCTGCTGGTCCGGAAAACGAGGTAGTCATAAAATGATGCATGGTGGATTCGTATATTCTGATCTGCTGCAAAAAATACAAGGGATCGTAGACGACAGAGAATGCTTCGAGTTGTTCCTTCCTTGAGATTCAGGATTCCGTCAATTTCATTGTCATTCAAGGGCTTCTTCCAAAGAAAATGAGAGAAAAGACATTAGGAAAGTTAGTTTTCGTAGATTCAGTCCACGTAAGAGAATTCCTCAAAACGGATTCATATAAATCATCCAGGTTGAGTGATTTATTGAGAATCAATGCTTCGAGAGCTTCAAAACCCCCTTCCCCCCTCCCTTCGATGAATCTGATGGCCGTTGATGCCCAAATGAACGAGCCATTTGCTGTTTCTACAAGCTTCCTCATGTTCTCCTCCCATGGCCAGTTGTTCGGAAGAACTAGCTGCCCCGTCTTCTTCTTCACGTTAAGTTCGTGACTGATGTAAGTGCAAACGTCCTTCATATTCTCGTCCGGGAGCATGTCCAAATCAATAATGTAATGCTTTATTGATGACACAAAAGACAAGATGTCTATCTCCGGTCGTGAGGTGATAAGGAAGTAGAAGTTGCGAGGCAATGTAGAGATATTTTTTGTAAGGACGTAGAGAAGAGATTTCCGAGATTCCGATGTACCGCACTCATCTAACGCGTCGAGAATAATGAGAACTGGGGAACTTACTCTAGACGCAACAGAGGAAAGAGGTTCGTGTAGGAGAATATTGAAGAGGCTATCGAGTGTTGCTGAACTCAAGTCACCATAGTTCCGAAGTGCTTTATCGATAGCGAGTGCTATGAATTCGTTGGATGCAGCGAGGTTATATGCGATTGTTTGGATCACAGTCATAGGGTCGCTCTTCTCCCTCAGAAAGAATAGATGACATCCAAGTCGCTTCGCCCTACGATATGTATCTGCAATAGCTGTCGCAATAGTACTTTTGCCTGTCCCGGCTGCACCCAGTAAGAATACTATATTTGACTCGCAGCTCTTTCCATTCATAAACTCAGAGATCTGCCCCCTGATATGAGTCCGGGTACCTCTCAAGCAAGTTGGTCGATCACCTCCAGGTAGATGAGCTGGATTGAGAATCGCTTTCAACCCTGTTATATCATGTTGACTGTTTGGTTCACGATCACACAAAAACGTGTCATGAAACTCACTAGATAGAGTGGTACTAGTGTCAATATTATATACGTTATGAATTTGATTGCCGGTAACATCATTATAAGTACCAGCAAAGTGGGCGTAGTTGCTAGGACCAGTCTGGTTGAAGGGCATTATACGAGCGTACTTGAGTCGTAGATGGATCAGTGGAGGATGGCTGAAAGCAAAGTGCTGGTCATCAACATCAAACTTAATACATCAAAAGATTGCTCAGAAATCACCGATTTGTACTAGATAAGGAGGCGTGTTACACATCAAGTAATTATAGAAGGATCTTTCCAGATAGTGTCATACACGATATACACAGTGAAAGTCTTTCCGGAGCCCGCTTCTTATCGATAATTCACAGTTTCTGCTAGATTTTTTACCCCAGCCAACCAATATTTGTGGAAATCACCACAGAGTAAGTAAACCACTGAAAATTACTATCCAGTATGTGTATCAAAAAGCTCTTATCTTGTATAGAATCGTGCCGCTACTCGTGACTAATCCATCAATCAATAATGCAGCATCTTGACACGCTATTATAAGAAGTCTGGAACCAGACTTTCGTTTCTGATCTGTAATCAGTGTCTTTTTCTCATGAGCTTCGAGTCGTACTTCTCAGAACTTTGATATTACGTTATTTATTCTAAACAACCCATCAATTATAAGGGAGGAAAAGTAGGAATTTTACACGTTCATATTCTTTATTTCATGTAACAGAGTTCACTGTTAGCAGAACCAAGCAGGTTCTTAGAGCGGGCGTTGCTTGACAGTATAAGAGCTCCAGAAAGATCGGATCAAATAATTGGGATGGAAGGTAAGGGGTACATGAGAAAATTGAATCTAGAGATAGGACATCCTGATGAACTGATACCTGTTCTTTTGGCAAAGATCAAAAACACAAGATGAGAATTGACAATAAGAGATTTCAATATAAGATGCTGTAAAGAGAGGTTTATGAATGAAATAATTTTTTTTATCTCAGAGAATTACGGTACTCACCAGACGCTAATATGGACGAGCACATGGCTAGCCCTGTATCTATCAACACTGATGTCCTCTGGTGCAGATTGTGAACATGAAGGCGAAATATCTTCCATGCTTGTGAGCCCTGTTTTGATACAAAAATGAACATCTCCTTAGTAAAACTCAGTTCATAGGCAAATAGATGTTCATGTATACGTTATGTGACATGGAAAGCCCGCTTTTGGTGGCGGTGTCCTCCTCGACTTTCTAAGTCTATTATGTTTATGTCTCTTGCAGAAAGTATGTCAGTTTGATAAAAGAAAGGTTTATTTCTGAAGAATAGTGTCCTCCGGGAAACTGAGTTTGAGGAGAATCGGGGGATCAGCTGGTGTTCAGCGTACAGAATCTCAATGAGGGTTGTAGGAACAGCTAAGTGTTTGGCCGGTCGTAGTGCATTTATAATGCACTTTCTAACTCGCCCGAGAAGTTCATTGCTACTACTCGGCCGCGCGCCTCGTTCATTTCTCTTACTATCTAAACCCACTTTCTACTCTTACTCGAGGTTAGGGTTCGTTTATATGGCCCCCTCGATTCCGATGGCTTAAACTCTTCGTCCAGTGTCATATAGCCACCTGGAAACCATGCTTTCCTTATTATCTACCCTTTATCACGCGTTTTGATATATAAGCCTCCGGAATGAAGGCCGTGGTAAATCACTTAATTCCCCTTGAGTTAGTCAACTACCTTTCAATCTACCCATCCCCCCCCTTCGAAGTAGTTCTCTGATAATCGCCTGTACTCTTTATCTACCTCTGCTACTTATTACGCTGCCCAGACAAGCTTGTAACGCTCTGACCGTACTGCAGGTCTTCCGGGCGGACTGAAATACATACACTTTTATCTCAAACTACAGCCTCGGTCGGGGCTCTGTTCTATACGTTTCTACGCCATTTTACTGGTTTGTGAGGCCTCAGCTCGCATCAAGGTCTCTATCTTTCTCTACGCTCCGGCCGAAGTCAGTTTTCTCGCTTTTTAGCCCTTAAAACTGATCCAGAGCATCGTGTATGGTGTAGGCAGACTCTAATCCCCAAGTCCTCGCCATTAGACACGACTAAAAGATTGAACCCTGACCTAAAGTTGAGTATTCAACTGCTTCCACGATGTATTCTGCGATTGGAGAGAATGCAAGGTACTAACCAGTCTTTTGTGACCCTTCAACAGAGCATTGACTATTTTTCTGCTTCGGACATTTCACATTACAGTTGTTTTGCCATCCGATCTGGAAACAAGATACTAATTGTCGTACGAGTAGAAGATGGAGTAAATTCTCTATGACATTTTTGTGGCTTCCCGTCTATTTCTCCGCTCTAGACGTCCCAGATTATAGTACTTCTATAATCTATTTCTATATCTTAATGCAATATATCTTCCGCTAATTGAGAATGTGATACAGTAAACGTCATCCATAATGCCTTTGCCTAGCTCTCGAGCTATCGCCCCTCCCATTGGGGTCCACACCGCTATCACACTTTCCTCTTTCCAGATGCTCCGAATATGAGACAAAACTAAGAAATCACCATTGGGAGAGAATGCGATTCTGTCAGCCTTATACTCAAGAGCTACGATCAACTTCTCGCTTGCTGTATTCCACATATAAGCTTCATCGCACTCTGAGACAGAAACGATACGGGTCCCGTCTGGAGAAAACGTACTATCGTAAGCCCCTTAATGTTGCTTTCTCTGGCAATCATAACTGCGTATCGTTGTTTATTTTTGGTGTACTTAATAACATGAGAAATCGGACTGGCGTGTTCCCTATGTTGCGATGAGATGATGTTTTGAAATATGATAGTTTTCTGAGCGGAGCAAATGACAGGAGGACGACGACCACGAGGCTCGAGTGCTTTTATATACTGGAGCTAGTGCGATGATTCTCAAGACTTTCACAATGGTAGGCGTAATCAGGAGCATATGTAAAGAACGGAAAATTGAACCCGTTCTTGAATAAAGCAAAAGAGATATAAGTGAGATGTTCTGCACCGGACTAGTAATGAAACACTTTCGATTCGATCGATGCATACCATAATTACTTGTCGTTAAGTAGTATTACAAGTATGGTAGATCGAAAATCTTAGGATCTAAGGGAAGAAATCAAACTAGCAGCTAAGCAAGACTCGGGCTTGGGAAAGAGATGTCATAATAACTGAGTTTTTATTTATCATTATCTAATACGTTTATTTCACATGTCTCTGTTACCACGAGTCGGGTCTTTAGACATAACAGAACTGTAGCTCGACTCTAGTGATCGGATAAGTGGCCGAAGAGCCATAGGAAGTACTCCTGTCATCAATAGGGATCTGTGACACCCGGATGAATCATAGATGTGTGTCAAGATAGTGGGCTCGCTTTTTTCTCATTTTGTATCTAATCGAAACCCCTCAAACCTCATGAACTGTTACCAAGCCTCACTGGTCCGTTTATGAGACTACCTCCAGAGTGGGAGTGTGTAAAAGTATATGAGCTTGATACTTAGCTATTTCGTTGACTTGCAAATTCCAAAACTTATTCCTGATTACTGTTTCACTCCTTGTTTTCTATGGAGTCTGTCCCATTCGAATTCAAGAACATATTTTCTATCAAATACCTTACATTATCTTCCTCCTTTTGCCTTCCATTCTATGACACCAATGTGATAAACCATGCTAGAATACTGAGATCTATGATATCCGACTCAATCTATTCAGCACTACAATTTCGATCAGAATTCATTAGCTTCAAAACCATATATCTGATACTATCAATCTTCCCTTCCTTCCCTTTCTCTCATACATCATATTTCAAGGTGTGCCAATATCAGATTTGGACACTTTCTGAAGAAGACAGAGTATAGAACGCTGTTCTTGGAATACTCCGCTACGCACTTATAATCAATAATGTAATAAAAAATGTCTTTCGCACGTGTTGATCTGCTTGACCTTCAGAGTGCGTGCATTCGTATTATTTATGCGCTATAGTAATAGATAAGAACAAGGAGAATAGAGGAACGATTATTACCGAGACAAATAAATATTATATTTTAATAAGATTTTACATTTGTTTGTAAGCGTAAGAGGTAAACTAGGCTAGTATCATAGATGAAAGAAAATATAATTCCGGCGGATAAAGTTTAGATATTGTTTTTGAGTCTATGAAGCCTTGATTTGCAGTGTATACTCTACTACTAGTATATGAAGTCAAGAGAGCGAATTATGCATCTTAGAACATCAGCGAATATATGAAATGATATCAGTAGTAGTATACCAGAGATGGGTGACAGGTTACAAGAGAGGATGACGGGAGCGTCTAGAGTTTAGTACCCATGTCTGGAGATGAATAAGATGTTTCACCCAGAGATGACAGCAATGGGTCTGGTCCACTCGTCTCCGACTAGATAGCGAGAGAAGTCGACTCTTGTGTTGTATGGGGCATACATAATGACAGGGTTTCTGGGAGTAATAAGTGTCCTAAAAGGCCCCTTAGGTAGCCACATGAGCAATCTGTCGTCTTTGTCAACAACCCATCCATCTTTTCTTCGTAGATCCCAATCTACAGCACCCAGTGACCAGATTCTGATTGTTCCATCGCGAGAGTAAGATGCAAAATGTTTGTTATCAGGGAAAAAGGAGAACGAGGTGACAAAGTCGGAGTGTGCAGCTAGAATTTCAAAGAGAAGTTCGTAGTTGGAAGAATTCCACACACGAATGGTTCCGTCATCGGAACCTGACAGAATTTTCGTTCCGTCAAGTGAGAAGCACACCGACCTCACCGCCGTGTCATGTCTGATCACAGATTGAATGTCACCGCTTTCAGCGTTCCATATTCGCATAGTTTTATCACTAGATCCAGAGGCGATGCGCAAACCATCATGAGAATAAGCTACAGAGTGGACCAAGGCAGAATGGCCTTTCATCGTTGAAAGTAATTGTCCACTTGTAGCATTCCAAATACGGACAGTTTTGTCATCAGATCCCGAGACGATCTTCGATCCATCGGGTGAATACGCGACTGATCTGACACAGCCACTGTGACCTCTGAATGGCGTGAGAGCCAGTTCCCTTCTTTCGACACTCCAGACTCGGATCGTCCCGTCCCATGAGCCCGAAGCGATGTGCTTTCCATTTGGGGAAAATGCAACGGATCTGACCCAGTGTGTGTGACCTTCGAATACCGTGACAGATTCTCCACTCAACGCTTTCCACACTGCTACTGTATTGTCTTCAGAGCCAGAAGCAACAAGCTCTTCGTCTGGAGAAAACGCAACGGACGTGACCCAATTTTTGTGACCTTTCCATGGCCCAGCGATGAGAATTTCGTTGGCCAAATTCCACACACAAACTGTACCATCCCGGTCTCCGGAAGCAATATACCTTCCTCTTGGCGATACTGCCACTGACGAAATCCGACTCTGCACCTGAGTTCGATCAGTGTTGTCCACACTAACAGTGGCATCCCAAATATGAATTGTACCTCCCCAATTATTAAACGCGAAGCGCGTGCCATCGGGGGCAAATGTAACACAGCGGCACTCATACCCAGTATCAATTTCCCTTGGAGGTTCGTCAGCATCCAACATGTTCCATATCCTGATCTTGCTTTTATCATCGAATCCCAGAACACGAAGACCATCGGATGAGTAACTTGCTTTTCTACATCCTTCAAGTCGGTGAATCACCTCGCCTGTAGATGTTCTCCATATACGAGCGGTATAATCTTTTGAGCCCGACACAAAATACTCTGCAGTTGGCGAGAATGCGACGGTGTTACTCCAATCCATGAGATCGTCCAATCGAGAATATACCATCGTCCTGCTTTGAAAGCTCCATAGAATAATTGACCCGTAACACGACCCGGAAACAAGATACTGGTCGTCGTATGAGAAGGATACAGAGATGACTTTGTCGGTATGACCTTCTAGTGGCCTTCCGTCTACTCTTCCGCTCTCAACATCCCAAATCAGTATAATCCCGATTCCACTTCCTGATGCAATATATTTTCCGCTTTTTGAGAATGCAATACAGTTTACGCTACCCGTATTGTCTGTGCATAGCTCTCGAACTACTTCCCCTCCTATGGGATTCCACACCGCTATCACTCCTTTCCCTATATAAGAACACGTTAATGCTACGAGATCACCACTTGGAGAGATTGCGATTGTGTCAGCCTTATGCTTGAGAACTGCGATCAACTTCCCACTCGCTGCATCCCACATGCAAACTTCCTTGTCCCATGCTATAGAAACGATACGGGTTCCGTCTGGAGAAAATAATAACCCTGTTAAGTCCCCGCTACGTCTTTCGATGATTTTAATGACTGCGCTTCGTTGTCTATCCACAGTATACTCGACATGAGCAACTGGATTGGCGTACCCCTTGTAATGCAATGATACTACAGATTCGTCTCTGTTGAGGGCTAGAAGACTGCAATAGATATGGGGCGCGCTTCTTGAAATAGCTTCTGAGAATGTACTGGCCTGACGATATGCATCTCTGAGGAATGCAGATAACTCCGGGTCTTTACCCTTTTGTAAGTCAGTCTAAAAAATGGAGGTACGATACTTAATGCTCACCCCAATCCATGAAATCGCATACACCAATGCGGTACCAAATTGATCATCGAACGTATCCGTGAGGCTCAATACCTCAAACCAGAATAAAAGTTTGTTGTGTGCAAATGTCTTCAACAAATTACCCAGTTCGGGTGAGTATGACGTTTCCCGGATATGATGACCCCAGTAACAGCATATGTACATCAGATGCTTTGGGATGTTTCTCTCGATGCGTTTCTGGAGATCAGAGACCTGTTTATTGAATAAGAAGGATGACTCAAGATTGCAGATATTGAAGCAGAGCGAATGATTCATCTGGTTGAGGCAGTTATTGGCAATGCTCCTTTTTTGTGATTCAGTATCAATATGCCATCGTTTCCCTTCGCAAGACACCAAATAATCATAAAATGACGTGTGGTGTATCTTGACCGGCTGTCCAGGTTCGTATGATACCAAAGATCGAAGACAAGAAAGCAACTCTGATGTTGTTCCTGGATCAACATCTAGGATCCCGTCGATGTCCTCATCCGATAGTGGAGACTTCCCGAAGAAAATGAGCGAGAATACACTCGCGAAAAGTGTCTGTGTCTCCTCATCCCACTCGAACGAATTTTCTAGTACAGTCACATATAACTCGTTCAAGTCCAGTGCTCTCGCGTTGTTTACCAATCGGTTCAGACGCGCAATGCGATTCAGCTTTCCCTCAAACACAAATTTGACTGCTGTAGATGCCCAAATGAACAACCCATCTGCTAACTCTCCAAGTTTCTCCATATTGTCGTCCCATGGCCAGTCATTTGGAAGTTTGCCACTGTTCTTCCACAACCCGAATTCATGATTGATATAAGTACAGACATCCTTCTTGTTGTCGTTTGTAGAGTCGTTCAAATTGATTTCGTATGCTTTAAGTGAGTGCGAGAATATCATAATGTCACTCTCGGGACGTCCTGTGATGAGAAATCGGAAGTTGGGAGGTAATCCAGTGAGCCCTTCTCCCAAGACGCGGAGGAGAGCGTGTCTGGTCTGGGATGTTCCGCACTCATCAAGAGCGTCAAGGACAACGAGGACAGGATGCTGAACGCGACTAGTAGAGAGTGGCTTTTTAATAAGGATATTGAATTGGGTTTGGAGTGTTGCCGAAGACAATTCACCACATCTCTCAAGAGCGTTCTCAAGAGAGCGTGCTATGGAGTCGTTGAATACAGCGAGATTATACGCGATTGTTTTGATTATTGTGTTAGGGTCACTTCTTCCCCTGAGAAAGAATATGTGACATCCGAGTTGTCTCTTTTCGCAGTAAGCATTCGCAATAGTTATCGCAACGGTACTTTTCCCCGTCCCGGCTGCACCTAGCAAGAATACCACATTCGACTCGCTGCTCTCCCCGTCTATAAACTTGGATATCTGCTCCCGAATATGAGTCCTAGTTCCTCTCAAGCACATCGGTCGATCGTCTCCGGGTAGATGAGTTGGGTGGAGAGCAGCCTTCAATCCTTGTAATATACAATGGCTGTTTAGATCTCAATCACACAAAAATGTGTTATGAAACTCACTAGATAGAGCAGTACTTGTGCCAATATTATATATATTGTTTGTCTGGTTGCCCGTGATAGCATTAAAGTTACCGGCAAAGTGTGCGTCGTTTCCAGAGCCAGTCTGGTTGAGGGACATTGTACGAGCGTACTTAGGTCGTGGCAGGTTCAGTGGGGGACGGCTGAAAGGTATGTACTGATCATCAACGACATCAACCTATACTTAATATCAGATTGCTCAGAGATCACCGATTTGTACTAGATAAGGAAGCCTGTTACACATCAATTATTTATAGAAGTATCTTTCCAAATAGTGTCATACACGATATACACAGTGAAAGTCTTTCCGGAGTCCGCTTCTTATCGACTACTAACAAATTTTGCTAGATTCTTTACCCTAGCCAACCAACAATTGTGGAAATCACCACAGAGTAAGTAAACCACTGAAAATTATTATCCAGTATGTGTATCAAAATTTCTTATCTTGTATGGACTCGTGCCGCCTCCCGTGACCAATCCATCAATCAATAATACAACATCTAGACACGTTATTATAAGAAGTCTAGTTCCAGACTTTCGTTTATGATCTGTAATCAGTGTCGTTTTCTCATGAACTTCGAGTCATACTTCATAACAATTTGGTATCACAATTACCATTTTGAGCAATTCAATAGTCCGCTGATTAGAAGGAGAACAGGAGTTTTACATCTATATCAGTTATTTCATATTACAGAGTTCACTGTTGGCGAAACAGAACCGGGTCTTTGAGTGGGCATTGCTTGACAGTATCAGAGCTCCAGAAAGATCGGATCAATATATAATTTGATAGAATGAAAGGTAAGAGGTGCATGAGAAAATTGAAGTTAAAAATAAGACATCCTGATGGAATGATACCTAATCTTTTAGAAAGAATTTTAAGTATGAGATGATAATAAGTAACGGGCGATCGCACCGTTGGAGGTTATAAAAGTAATTTATGAACGATATAGGGTTCTATATATCAAAGAACCACGATAGCCACTAGATGCTGATATGGACGAGCACTCCGTTAATCCTATATCTATTAACATTGATATCCTCTGGTGCAGACTGGAAACATGAAGACGAAATACTTTTCATGCTTGTGAACGTTGTTTTGATTCAAGACTGAACATCTCCTTAATAAAACTCAGTTCATAGGCAAATAGATGTTCATGTATACGTTATGTGACATTGAAAGCCTCGCTTTTGGTGGCGGTGTCCTCCTCGATTTTCTAAGTCTTGTATGTTTATTTCTCTTGCAGAAAGCAGAGCAGATTGATTAAAAAATGGTTATGTCCAAAGAGTAATATTATCCGAGAAACTGAGTTTGAGGAGAATCGGAGCATCAGCTGGTGTTCATCGTTCAGAATCTAAATGAGGGTGTGGGATCAGCTAAGTGTCTGGCTGGTCGCTATGAAGTTACAATGCATTTTGTAACTTGCTCGGACTGTCCATTACTATTATATTTCTCTACTCTTGACTGTGCTTCTCGCCCATTTCTCTTACTATCTAGCTTCACTTTCAACTCTTACTCGAGGGTAAGGTTCGTTAATATATCTCCGCCGTTATTGATACTATACTCCACAAAAGTTTTGCGACAGCATGAGATTTTAATGAAAAAATATATAGACTTCGTATATAGTATTAACAATTTATATACATATAAATCTATCTATTATCTTTAGCTAACATACATATCTGATTAGAACGAAGGCGTGTAGTTCTTGTACAATATCTACGACAAATGAATTACAAGGTGTGTCGCAAAACTTTTGTGGAGTATAGTAGCTTATTACTTTCGTCCAGCGGCATATAGCAACCTGGACGCCATGTTTTCTTTATTATCTACCCTTTATCTCGCGGTTTGATATTTAAGCCTCCAGACTTGAGGCCGTAGTTAATCAGTTAACCTCCAACCAATATATCCACTCCCTTCCCGGAGTTGCTCTCTAATAGTCTCCCGTACTCTTTATCCACTACTCAGTGTCTTATTACGATGCCCTGACGCGCTTGTAATGCTTTGACCGTACTGCAGGTCGTCCGGGAGGACTGAAATACATACACTTTTACCTTAAACTACATCCTCGGTCGGCGCTCTGTTCTATACGTTTCTACTACTTTTACTTGTCTGTGATGTCTCAGCTCGCCTCAAGGTCTCTATCATTCTCTACGCTCCGGCCGAAGTCAAATTCTTCGCTTTTTAGACCTCAAATCTGAGCCAGAGCATCGTGTCTGGTGTAGGCAGACTCTAGACCCCAAATTCTCGCTACTTAACACGACTAAAAGGTTGAACCATCACCTAAAGTTAAGTCTTCAACGGCTGCCACGATGCATTCTGCGATTGGAGAGAATGCAAGGTAGCAGCCAATCTTTTGCAACCCTTCAACAGAGCATTGACTATTTCCCTGCTTCGGACATTTCACATTACAGTTGTTTTGCCATCTGATCCAAAAACATGATAAGAATCGTCAAACGAGAAGAAGATGGAATAAGCTCTCTGTATGACCTCTTAGTGACTTCCCGTCTATTTCTCCGCTCTCCACGTCCCAAATTATGTATTTCTATGTCTATATCCTGATGCAATACACGTGTATCTTTTGC
>NBAZ01000058.1:0-31469 GCA_002794735.1 Pyrrhoderma lamaoense
ACTATTATTATGGTGTAGATTAATTACGTCTATAAATATCTATACTAAACACTAAAAGAACGGAAATTAGGGATATGATAGCTTATTGGGCTACCACTATGACGGGCTCGACTTCAACGTCTGGTACACTGTCGACTTTCTCAGATATTGTTGTCTCAGAAGATAACTGTGTCCAGCCAGTTTTCATATCCCATTCACTTGTACCAACTCTGCCTCCTAATTCCCTCCACCGAGTTTTTATATGTGCACGACGTTCATCGCTCATCCGGACCAGCTCGGGCCAGTACTTTTCATGACAATACTCAAACTCTCGGGATCCACCCCAACCGTAAGCCATCAGCTGATCCGCGGTGAAATATCCATCCTCAACAACTCGTGGATTGAACTTAATCTTATTACGAGTAATGGGGTCAACAAAAGGCATGATGAGCTTGAAGAAGGCGTTAACAAGCATGGGAACGTTGATAATTAGTGCAAGTCCGAGGCGTTCCGGGTAATGAGATTGGATAATGTTCAGCGTTTGACGTGCAACACCCAAAGATGGATTTTTAGCTTTATCGGCGAAATTGATTAGTAGGTCGAGAGTTCTAGAAAATTAGTCCGTTCAAAGTACGATAAATTAGCATTGCCTCATTTTTTTTTGAGTACTGGTTAATTTTGGACTTACTCCACGCCAGGCCCCATTAAGTCAATAGCTCGTTCCAACATCCAAACGACGAATTGGAGTTGTCTGGTAGATTCATCTGTGTTTTGCCTGCTCGGTATCATGTAAAAAGCCGGTCTCCCCTTGGTATCAAACCCATATAGTATTTCCTTGCCCGTGACGGCCTGAATAGCATTATTATGTGCTGACATTATGATTCTGATAAACTGAGCCTACTTCCGGTTCTACATGTTCAGCACTGATTGTTCCATCGTATAAACCATATTCGCGCCTCCATTTAAGGGTGTCCTCTAAGCGTTTTTTGGCTGTATCGACAACCCACTTTGATCCACGAAGGTATCTAATTTTGATAGTAAATCATCAGCCCACTTTAGCTGAAGTGTGTTTGCAAGTAAGCACCTGAGTATACAATCATTGGACTGTGGTGCCAAATTAGTAGTGGCACAAAAGATAGGTCCTCTATTTTTGGATGCCAATTCTCACCAACCAAATCTTTTCGTCATCCATGAGCTCCCCCTTCTCGTCATCAGGTAGTCTGTAGTCATCTCGATCGAAATGTGCTAATACCTCGACTCGTTTCGCTTCTTGTTCCTCTGAGAGCTTCACGTCTTTGTGTTCCTCATTCGAGGGTATATGAGGGACAGGAAGGGGAGTGAACTCGGCATGATGTTCACGAAGAAGTTGAACAAAAGAGCTGAGACCGAATTACGAGTTTGGTAGCTGAATTAGACGGAGTGGTGGCGTGAGAACAGTTATCTATTGTTGCCATAGACGGGTGAGTAATTGTTAGCTCTACCCGAATCGGTGTTCTGGAACTGCCGTGAGACTTGGTTGTACCCTGCATCCATCCATAGTCGGTTACACTCTAAGACATACTACTTGCTCCTCTTTGCATCATATCTCTTCTGGTTGGACCGGATCCTTCCACTGACTTGATATAAATTGCTAGCATAAATGCCGTCTTCAGGGCCTTTGTATGTTTAATCACCCTTGTCTCTTATCAATCATTTCAGTTTCTAACCCGGTCTACTCTTCAATTTTCCTATGGACGACAGGACAAGGAAGATCAGGATCACAGGTGACTACTTATCATAGCTTCTGACATTGTATTAAATGATAATAACCCTTGTTTAGTTGTTGCGGCGGATGGCTTGTCCAAGCGTGATGTCTTCAGACTTCCAGACCCGTTCGCAGTAATAACTGTCGATGCGGAGCAGACGCACACGACCAGCGTCATAAAAAAGACTCTGAATCCTTACTGGAATGAGAATTTCGATGTGTACGTGGCGGCTTCTTTTTAGCATTGCTTGTTTGGATTACTAACCCCGCATATGCCTTACTTACAGGATCGTAAGGGACTCTTCAGTTATTGCAGTACAAATCTTCGATCAAAGGAAGTTCAAGAGGAGGGACCAAGGATTCTTAGGCGTTGTAAATATACGTGTTAGCGATGTATTGGACTTGGAACTGGATGGGCACGGTAAGTGAGCGGATATCGGACTCGTACTGCACAGCATTCAATTTTTGAACGCATTACAGAAATGCTTACTCTGGACCTGAAAAAGTCTAATGACAACCTTGTTGTTCATGGAAAGCTCATAATCTACCTGTCGACAAACGTGTCTCAACCTATCACCAACCCAGGTCCCTCTGCTGTCTCTGGCCTGCAGGCAGCGCTTTCCAGCATGGGTCTGGAAGATTCTGCCTCATCACTTTCTCCGGCAGCTGCCTCAACGTCTGCCTCTGGGTCCTCCTTATCGAGAACTCCTAGTCATCAAGGCGGCCAGGCTACCTCACAACCTGAACAGCCGGCGCTTATGCAGATGCCCACTCCTCAAATCACGCGCTCTCCAACTACGACGGCCGCGCCTACTACGGAGTCTGAGGCAACGAGTCCTTCACGGCCTGTAAGCGGTGCCCCGACAAGTCCTGGGACTACAACTCCCGTGGCATCTTCGACCGCGGTATCCACGCCCGCAAGCGCTGCGGCAAATGCCTCAGCTGTAGCTCAACGCAACTTTAATCCTCATGTTGACCAGATAGGTCCTTTACCACCAGGCTGGGAACGCCGTATCGATCCTCTTGGCCGCACGTACTATGTTGATCATAACACTCGTTCGACGACCTGGCATAGACCTTCTTCTAATGAGGCAGCAAACAACAATGCTCAAGCTGGGGAGACGAATGCGGCTCGTGACCAGCATAATCGGCGATTACTTGCAGATGACATGGTAGAATCAAGTGGAGCTAGCGTCAATCGCTCAACTTCTGCGGTTGCTGGTGGTGGTGGTCAGCTTCCTGTTGCTACTACTGCTCAGACAACTGCTGGTAGTGGTCCCCTTCCGGCCGGATGGGAAGAACGATTCACTCCCGAAGGCCGTGCATATTATGTTGACCATACGTAAGTCATGATTTCAGCTTAAGCCTCCTATATAATTAGATTCTCCAAGGTCCGTTTATTGATAATATATCCAGGACTCGAACGACCACCTGGGTTGACCCTCGTCGTCAAACTATCGTCCGTGTGCTGGGGCCTAATGGATCCACGACCCAAGCCCAACCTCAGTCTATCTCTCAACTCGGACCCCTCCCGTCAGGATGGGAAATGCGACTCACGTCAACCGCGCGGATTTACTTCGGTGAGTATCCATCTTTCTCGTATCATAAATAGAAAGTTGATTGTGTTCCGCCTTTCCAGTTGACCATAAGTAGGTATCAAGATTTCTCTCATATTACTTGCTTCTCACATTATTTATAGCACTAAAACCACTACCTGGGACGACCCACGTCTTCCATCTTCGTTGGATCAGAACGTACCGCAGTATAAGCGTGATTTCCGCCGCAAACTTATCTACTTCCGTAGTCAACCTGCTATGCGCGCCCAGCCCGGAAACTGTCAAATCAAGATTCGTCGAAACCATATCTTTGAAGACTCATACGCCGAAATCATGAGGCAGACTCCTAGTGATTTGAAAAAGCGATTAATGATTAAGTTTGATGGGGAAGATGGACTTGATTATGGAGGTGTCTCCCGAGAATTCTTTTTCCTTCTATCCCATGAAATGTTTAATGTAAGTCCATGATTGGATCACTACTGCTGCTGCTGATACTCACGTATACTTCAGCCTTTCTACTGTCTTTTCGAGTACTCCGCACACGACAACTACACTTTACAAATCAATCCAGCTTCGGGGGTAAATCCGGAACACTTAAACTATTTCAAATTTATTGGCCGATGTCTTGGTTTGGCCATCTTCCATCGGCGATTCCTTGATGCATACTTCATCGTTTCCTTCTACAAAATGATTCTTAAGAAGAAGGTTACCTTGGCGGATTTGGAAAGTGTGGATGCTGAACTGTATAGAGGGTTATCCTGGATGCTGTAAGCCCGATGATCTGCATATCCATCTTTAGTCTGACCTAATTCATTCTTTTAACAGTGATAACAGCATAGAGGATGTTATTGATGAAACTTTCACTACTGCTGAGGAGCGCTTTGGCGAGATGGTCACGATTGATCTCAAGCCTGGAGGTGCCGATGTTCCTGTAACAGACGAGAACAAAAAGGAATACGTGGATCTTGTCGTCGAATATCGTATCTTCAAACGTGTCCAAGAACAATTTGAGGCTTTCATGTCTGGGTTCAATGAGCTCATCCCCCAGGAACTCATCAACGTCTTTGATGAACGAGAACTTGAGTTGCTCATTGGTGGTATGTCAGAGATTGATGTTGATGACTGGGCAAAATACACCGATTACCGTGGGTACGAAATGAATGATGAAGTCATTCAGTGGTTCTGGAAATGTATACGAAGTTGGCCAGCAGAGCGAAAGTCACGTCTGTTACAATTTACGACGGGTACATCTAGAATTCCAGTCAACGGTTTCAAGGATCTCCAAGGATCAGATGGTCCTCGTAGATTTACTATTGAGAAATCAGGTGACCCATCTCAGTTGCCAAAGAGTCATGTGAGTTATTCTTCAGGATCGTGTTATTGTATTTGTCTTTGACCGCTTTGATGTAGACCTGTTTCAACCGTTTGGATCTTCCACCATATAAGGATTTCGCAAGTTTAGAACAGAAGCTTACACTTGCTGTCGAGTAAGTCATTCCTATCCTGGTGACATGTTATGCCGGTTATCTTACTTGACTCCTTTAGGGAAACCGTTGGTTTTGGCCAAGAGTAAATGTTTTTACGGACAAATACAATAAATAGTTCATCGTCTTATCCCTTTCCTTTCAAACTGACCTTACTTCCCACTTTCTCGTTGATTCCTGAATGTACATGTAAATTGACCGGAATTGGTAGGCTCACCAATGAACACATCTACATCTAATGTACATGTACATTATATTTCTTAGTCTTTTCTTCTCTTCCGACGCCTCTCCCCCCTACCCCCTCTCCCTACCCTTTTCCTTTTCTTCACATTGAATTTTTCATTGATCACGTAATCTGTTTCACAATTTCGCAATTTTACCTTTTTTTCGATTTCTGTCATTGGATGAATAAAATATACATACTTTTAAGGAGTTTTGAATAAAAACTATGTGCGTACGCGTACTTATACTTGAATACTCAACCCAGTGCGTAGCTTGCTTTGAAAGGCCTAAATTGGGGCAAACTACTATAAAGTGAAAGGTTATACTATACTGGTGCCCCTCTCTCAACTTTTAAGAAATAAGTCAATCTAAGGTACTCGCACGATAAACTCAACGCGCTACTTTGTCACACTTTCCACCCAAAAAATATTTTTATTTCCTAAATTCTACACAACAAATTATAATAATTTTAAGCAGATGAAAAGTATATAAAGTAGGTAATCTATGAAATGGTCTAAGCAAATTTAGAAATTACAAATTTTAAATGACTTATAAGGAAAAACATCTTTTCTCGAATGTTGTTTTTAAATGCATTTTTATATGTTTTGGCATATTTTTAAAAACTTTTTAAATTTTTGTCACATATTTTTGCGCGTTTAGGGCCGGGTTTTGTATTAGCCAATGCGAATAAACTTCCATATTTAGATAATATATTATGTAACTAATATTATGTAACGATACTAACAAGCTTCGCCTATAAATAGTTCAAACCTATTAGAATTATCAAGACTTTATTATTACTTGTTACTTTATATAGATAAATAAAATACATTATTTGACTTTTCTATAACTTTAATTCAATATTCTCCCAAGTAAAGGCCATATTAGGGATTATTGAAAAAAAAATTGAAATTTCTGAGAATTTTGCGCCGTGACATAACGCGTTACATGTGACGTTACAGTGATGTGACAGCGTGTTGAGTTTATCGTGCAAGTACCTTATCTCGTAAGCAAGAAACTTGATATATTACAGTACAAGAGGGTATACGGAAGGACGCCAGGAACCGCAGACAACATACATTATATGGATATCTTCCTGCCTGAATCCAGGGAAACATTCACTTGTGTACAAATGTCTGGCGTCCTTTCATAAACCCATCTGTAGAGTCCATAAGTCTTAAGAATATATAAGTTTATTAGATGTTGTAAATCAAAATAAATTAAAAATCGGCATATACCTTTCTTTTAAGGTTACTAAACAATAAAAACCAATTTTATCATATCATGTAAAAATAAAAACTAGAAAAAACTGCTAACAGAAGTAAGGCTATATTATACAGATTTTTTCTCATCAGTTTTAATTTTCAAATAAATTATATAATTATTCAGAAAAAGGAGCAGAGTATCTGTGACAAGAGTAACATTTATAGATTTTCTTTCCTTTTGTGTTGAGACCTTGTGTTAATAATTGTAATAGTACATTTCAACGCGTTAGATCAATGTAACGGCAATAATAAGGCTATGTGACACTTTGTGACCAAAATTTGAGAGAGGGTGCTTATCGTTCTCATGATAAAGTAGCTAGTTTTTTTTTAAATAGAAATATACTATCACTAATCTTCTACTTGCTGTATTTTTCTTGAGTGAGTTGAAGTGCAATGCATTGATTGAACGGTAATTAAAGAAAGGTTTTGAGAGGGGCGCCAGTATAGTAATGATCTGTTGAGGCTCGTGCTCAAGTTCACATTACTCACATAAAATAACAAGCATGTATTCGAACAATAACATTTATTTTTTAGTAATCGAATCTACTTTATTGCATTCATAGACGGCAAAAGAGGGAGAATAGAGGGAATACATCGCTGGGATACGACATTGATATGCTCACGGTTATTTTTTATGTACAAGTCCTTTCTTTAAGATCAAAGATCAAAGGGAGAAAAGGGGTGATAAAAGAACTATAAGAAAATGAGAGAGGAGAAGCTGTATCAGAGTAGACAAAAACGCATTCAATAAGGCAGAACTTTATACAATATATTGTGTTATAGAAAAGTCTCGATGATCTTGAAAAGTGAACTGTCCATGAGAAAGATACAAAGCGTCCTATTAAAAAAGGTCCATCATGATAATCAAAACTGTTACAGAAGTTATCAGTTAGTAAAATTAAAGCAAGTCTAAAAATTTAGAGAAACAGTACTTACAGTCCGAATTTAATAGAAAGTTCACAAACACCATTATCAAGATACCTTCGCTACGTGGCGAGTAGCGATCTTCCTGATAGCCATACGACCTCCTTTAACCATTCCTTGGCCCGCTTTCTTAGCTGTTGAGAAGATGACCTTAGAAAATTGGCTTTTAAGAATTGCGGGCTTTATGGAATCATGAGTATAAAGGCCCATCTCAGCGATGTCGAGTTCATCCGGCTCGGAAAGGGTATCTACGTTGGTTTCTCCTAAGTCTGCAGGTATGGTATCTGGGGTGATGGGCCCATCGGAGTCCTTATCACTAGAGAGTAGAGACACATCCAAGGAAGGTCGGCATTCGGGAATATCTTGTTCAAGAGTGCCTTGGGATTCGTAACGAAAAACATCCAGAGCTACAACATTTAGTACTTGGCTTGCTTCCTCATCCATGGGCTCCTCCTGGTAGTACCGAGCTTGAGCATCCTTCCTGGCCTCAACTGCTTTAAGTTCTTCTTCGGTCTTCATCGATGGACTCGGAGCATAAAACGTCTCGATCGTCTCGATCTCTTCGCGAAGCTCTTCAAGAGTTAATCGGTCTTTGGCATTCCTTGCAAACAAAGCCATGAGGAGAAAGTTGGCCCTCATACTTGCGTTAAATTTTTCGGTGAAGTAGGTAGACTCGGAATGGATGAACGTATAGTAGTCTCGATCATCGTAAGTGGCCTGTTCCCAAGGGTACCTCGCGAATAGTAAGTTCACAAGAACGATGCCGAGAGCCCAGACATCACTGTGAGGTGATCTAATACAAGTTGATCTGAATACAGACCGCAATTCTGCAAGCACACACAGGAAGTTAGATGAGAATATAAAGTAAAGTAGTGAAAGATAAATGCTTACCAGGAGACATATATTGCAAGGAACCAATATTGAAATCTAGTGTCAAGGGGTCTATGGTCGCGAGTCCGAAATCCGATATTATGATAGTACCATCATTTCTGACGAGAAAGTTTTCTGGTTTTATGTCCCGATGGTAAACCCCATTGGAGTGGCATTCCCCGACAGCATCAACCATGTCCAAAAACATTTTGCGGACTGCCTCGTCGTCGGAAACAAACCGTGAGCGATATTCCCTTCCTTTATTTCCGTTTAAAAAGCTCATGACATCGCCCATAGGACAGTATTCGAGTACGAGGAAAAGAATCGAGATATTATCCGTGCAAGTTATAAAAGCCTCAATTAACCTGAGTACGCGAGAGGATTTCCTTGATGCTTTGTCGTGTAAGATAACTTCTGCCTCAACAGCTCTTCGGTGTTTTTCATCCAATATAGATCGATTTATACATTTAACGGCGTATTCTTCAGATGGTGTATCAGTACTTTGGACCCGAAATACTTTCCCCAAGAGCCCTGGCCAATGGTTTCTTTGAAGTTGAAGCTCCTTCCAAGAGGATTCTGTATGACACGGCCATTAAAGTCAGGGATGGTGTCAGAAAGAGAGTTCATTATTTTGAAAATAGATTGTTCTTGTAGAGACGATTGAACTTGTAGTTGTGAAAACTGGGAGGAAGTCTGTACGGGAGAAGCCTGACCAGAAGCCACATATATAATTTATGAAAAACCATTATCGGAGCAATACTCAGTTTATTCCGGGTCATCCGTGCTGTGCTCTATTGTTATTCGGAATGTGGGTACGGATGAATAGGTATACTATGCTTCCGTTGATTTGAAACATAGGAAAGGTAGTTGAAAGGTGTATAAAAGTATCCAAACAATGCTTATGTAATATTCTCACGGCAGGTTTCAGCTTTCTGAGCTAACTTTGTTATTGTTACCATCACTGCTTTTTTATCTATCAAATCTCGGAACGGATAATCTGTACTAGATATCAGCTATAAATATTTCATCGGAAATATACCTGTGCTCGTATGACGTATCATTACACTCAACACAAACAAGGTGGACATTGGCAGAGCGGGACAAACTCAGAGACGCGTTTGGCCCGACACGTGCCGAACTTTTTTTTTTTTTTTATACTTCATATATTTAACGTCCGTCAGCAGAGCAAGTGGACAACGTGCTACATACATAGCTACGACTATAAATAACTGACATAATAAAAGGGAAAGAGTAAAATAGCTTTGCGGGTTCTGGGTATTTATGAATCTGCTTAAGTGAATGTACGAGAGTCGTTAGTGAGATAGCTACACCTCTCTAACATGTCCTGATCACTGGAGAATTTAGAAATTGTTAAAGCTCATAAATTTCTTTACGGAACGAAGGGAGTCCTACTCTAGAAAGCTGTAAAAAGTTTTGTAGAGTTTCGACCCCTGATTGTGTTATGAATAGATTTCGTAAAACAAAGTTGCGCGAGTGGTCTTTGAAGTACAAGACCGTGCTCTTGCCAGCCTCTGATGTGTATGAGCAGTTGAAAAGAAGATGACGAGTTGTTTGGAGAACATTGCGGCATGGACAATTGAACTCCTCCGACTCTATGTTGAAACGTTTGTAAAAAGATCCAAAAAACCCATGCCCGCTTGCTAAATGTAGAAAGCGAGAAAATTGAGATCTAGATAAAGAAATTTTCTTGTAAATTTTGTGAATATGTAATGAAACTTTAGAAGGGGTATGCTCTGCTGCATCGGACTGATGATGTTCTGTGATGAGACTATCATAAAAGGTTTGGAAGTCAGTAAGAGTTTGGCCTCGTGAAAGCATTTGTAAGTATGCTAAGTGGTGAACCGGAAAAGGGCTTGGGGAATGTGGTTTGGTTGAACCTGACGCGATTTTGTCCGCCATATCGTTACCTATAATGCCACTGTGCCCCGGAATGTGTGTGAGTTGGATAACCAATTTTTTGTTTCTACCCAGGGCATTCGAAATGTCCTTACGTATAGCCAAAAGTATTGCTGGAATCCGGTGTGAGGGTTGTTTGTTGATAGCTTGGATTGCAGATAGGCTATCCGAGTATATGCGTATATCTGTGATTTTCTTAGAGGTTAGTTGTGATACATTTTTCCTGATGTAAGAAAAGGCTTTGGATAAGGCCAGCATTTCTCCGTCATGTGGAGTGGCCTTAGATCCCAGGCCCCATTTCTGTCTCAAGTGGATCTTGCCTCGGTAGAACAGTACCATGGACGCGTAAGTGCCTTTGCCGTCTTTAGTAGAGGCATCCGTGAATACAAACAGTTGTTCTTTGGACATTTTGTGTGTTGCCGCGTTAAGTCCCTTTGCAATTGCTTGTTTAGCTTTGGGATCACGAGGTAGGTGCATATGTACTAAAAATTGCTGGGGCCACTCCTGAGATAGTGGAGGGTCAAAAATTGACGTCTGGAAGTAAGCAATGTTTTGGATTTGTGTTGGGGTGTTAGCTACGAAGTGATGCAGTATGGAATTTGGGTTGTAAGCTCCGTTGTTGGTCAGTAATTTGGGAAGAAATTTTTTGGGGAGAAGAAGCGATCTATAACTTGCTCCTCGAGCAAGTTGTAGTATAGCGGCTTTAATAGGTGGTATGGAGGATACATTATGAAGGAAGTGGATTGGTGTTGTTCGGAAGCATCCTGTGACTAATCTGAGTCCAGAGTTCTGAACTGTTTGCAGCTTATTACATAAGCTTTGGGACCCCTTGCGATAGATCCACAAGGGAGATCCATATGTAAGGATGGGTATTATACATGTCTTGTATAGAATGCGAAGGACATTCATGTTTAGGCCCTTGCATGTAGATGCCAGGTTCCGTAGCGCACCAAGTGCACTACATCCCTTATTAGCCATGTATTCAACGTGTTTTTTGTAGGAGAGGTTTTTGTCAAAGAAGAAACCCAGCCACCGTAAGGTGGTAGAATTAGAAACATAGAAGATTTTCCGCTGTGTGTCAATCAAGCGGAGTTGTTGGGGGATGGTATCCCTTCCTCGATAGAAATATAAAAGCTCTGTTTTCTTTGGGTCAATCTGAAGTTTGTGGCTGAACAAATTTACGGTGACCTCCGTAAAGGCTAATTGCAAGTTGGTATTAAGCTCATGAAATGAGGCTCCTTCTGTGAAGATACCAATGTCGTCGATATAAGAAAGGAAAGATGCTTGTAAGGTTTCTAAGTTTTTAAGGAGTCGGGCAGTAAAGAGTACAGAAAGAACTGGGGACAAAGGGGATCCCTGTGGTATTCCCATGTTCCCGGGGTGAAAGTGAGAAGAAATTTGGGAGTTAAATAAAAATTGCAGAGTACGATTCGTGAGAAAAGACATAATCCATCGGACAATCCGGTCTGGGATTTTATATCCTTGGAGTAAATTGCATAAGATAGTGTGGTCAATATTATCAAAAAACCCTTGAATGTCAAGAGTGAGAAAAGCAGGGATACGTTTCCGGCTCCACGCTCTGTTGACTAGATAGTCTAGCGTGACTCCTGCATCAAGTGCTGATGAGGTGGGTTTTCCCGCAAATTGCGAGCACGGAATGATATTGTTACGATATGAAAAAGCATATAAATATTTGGCAATAACTTTCTCAAGGAGTTTAGAGAAGCATTCCAATAAGCAAATAGGTCGGTATGACCGGGGTAAGTGCATGTCTGTTTTCCCAGGTTTGGGTATCATGCAGACAGAGGCAGACTTCCACCTTTGTGGGTGATACCCGAATAAAATACAATCGTTAAATAGTGAAGTGAGAAAAGAAATAATACTGTCAATTGTCCATTTTATGTGTAGGTACCCGATGCGAGATGCCCCCGGTTGAGATGTGTTAGAAGTGGTGCGCAGTACTTCGCGAACTGTAAATTCCTGTATTACCAGTGGGCTTGGGTCCATGCTTAGTGGGGGTAACATGGGCGGCGGATTGTTGTTGGAGAAATCGTTCTGAAAAAAGGTTTCGTAGAAGCCTTGGCTCCATGTCTGTGGATCCTTGCCTTCATGATTGCTAAAATTAATTATTGGGAAGGGTTTGGATCTGGGTTTGGTAACCCATTTCCGTACCTCCCATGGGTTAGCAGATGTAGTATTTTCTAGAATATTCATGAAAAAGGAGGATTTTTTGTCTTTAACCAGTTTTTGGAATTCCTTGGCGAGTGACCGATGTCGGTTCGGGTCGCGACATGCCCTCACTTCCTCAAGTTTGTTCTTACACTCCTGATCCCACCATCGTGAGAAAGTACGCTTCTTCGGTTTGCCTGTGCTTCGTTGCCGTTTCTTCTGCAGGAATTCATGGAACGTTCTGTCATATGCATTCATTAGAACTTCCACGTTCAGTTCAATGTCTTCAATGTGAAGGCATGGTCGGTATGCATTTGTTTTCCAAATTGTCTGAAACATTTCAACAAATTCTTCTTTGTCAGCTTCGGAAAAATGGTATGAGGAGAGATTGTTAGGATTTTCAGTGGGGGGGATATCATCATCATATATCTCGATATCGACAAAGATTGTAGCATGATCAGATGAGAGGAAAGGTATGAAGTCTCGGGACCATTTGATATTGGCCGAAACCTCACATGCCTCATGATTAGCAAACGCTAAGTCAATTGTGGACTTGGATTTATGGAAGGGGTCAATGCGTGTCTCAAGACCTGGAGTATTTAGTAATGAGAAGGACTGGAGGGCGGTCCATTGTGAGAAGGCTGTCGCATGATGTGATAGCCTGTGTGGTTGTAGGTCCCACGTGGGGTGGTGTAAATTAAAGTCACCGAAAAGAAAATATGGGAGAGAGGGCGTAACCCACTCAATAAGTTCATGGAAAGCAGAGATGGGTGGTTGCCCAGGTGCAAAATATGCATTAATGAGGAAAATTGGGGATGAAGGAAAGTGTAATTTAATTGTAATAAGATCGACCGATGTGAAATCCGGTACGACCTCAGTGCGGATGGCGAGTTGTTTGTTGACCGCAATACACACCCGTGGGGGGTAATGGGGTTTGCATGGTGGAGAAATGATATTCCATTGTGGATGGTTAACTGTGTCCCATACTGCAACTCCCGAAGGAGATGTCTGAGAGGTAAGAGTGCGAATTTGAAAGAAAGGGGGTTCTTGGAAAAGGATAATATCGGAACTACTAAAAGAGTTGAGAACTGCATGCATTCTTGCATTGTTCTTAGCAATGTTAGCTTGTACTATTTTAAGCATCATGTTGGTCAGATGATTCGTGAACCGACATTTTGTCCTCATTCGATTCGAAAGAGGCGAGCTTAGTAGAAGAGTGGAATTGAATAAACTGAGCACGAAGGCTCGGAGGGAGTCTAAATTTGCCTAACATTGGGCACGCCACAGAGTCTGCCTCATGTGGTCCTAAGCAATTAGTGCATTGGAGATGATTGTCAGCAACTAAACCCGGTCTATAGTCGGAGTCCGGCCTAAGTCACTAATCAACAAGTATCAACAGTAGTGGAGAGTAATAAGATGTATTGAGAGTAGCTCCAGTGCCGAGTCAGGAGAGTAGACAAGGTTGAAACTGAGGACTATCTACTGACAGAGATGCTACTTATATACAGTTTGAAGCGTGTGACGTGACGGTGTGATCATGGATAGAAAAGGAAAGAAATGGAACATGATGGAACATGGTAGAATGTTGGAGAATATAGAAGAATGGAAATGTCCGTAATGGATCGGAGTTTGTCAATAAGGATGAGTAAGGAAGAATGGGTTAAGGGTTGTGGAGTAATATGGGTTAGTAAGGCGGTCCGAGGTATGTAATGGGTTTTAGTAATGCGAGAAAAAAAGGGAAAAAGCGTGAGAATAAGGGAAAAAGGAAAAGTACATGACATTACCCCCCTCTCAAAGGCAATCGTCTCGATTGCTTATGGGAGGAAGATTTCTGGGTTATTGAATCGAACAATCTTGGAGTGGGGAGGGTTGCGTGCTGGGAAGTTGTCTCTTAACAAAGGTATAAAGCGAATGTTTTGGTAGTCTGTGATAGTGAGTTTTCTGTGGGCATTTGGATTCTTTCGTAAAAATTCCTGAAGTGCTTCTTGAGAATTGGTAAGATTCTCCAACGGTTCCCAAGTTCGCTCTTGTGGTCCATACCCCTTCCAATGTACCAAGTATTCTGCTCGTCTTCGTCTCCGGTTATATCGTGATGCTAGAATCTCCTCAACCTCCCATTCTGGTTCTTGATCCACGATTATGGGTTCTGGTCTATTCAAGTTCTGTTGCGATTCGTAGTGAGGCTTCTTGTAAGGGTGTAAGAGAACTTCATTGAAGACTGGATGTATACGGCTCATAGAGGGTGGTAACTCGAGTTTATAAGCAGAGGCTCCAATCTTTTCCAATACCTTAAATGGGCCATATCTTTTATCGTCAAACTTTTTCATGGGTCGTGTTGTGTGGATGTTGGTTGCTTCTAACAGCACTAAGTCTCCAGGTTGGTAATCAATTGGCTCCCCTCTAGTTCGATCGTAGAATCTTTTCATTGTAGAGGCCGCTTTTTCTAGTGCTTCTTTTGCATTTTTTCGTACAATCTCCATTCGTTGTGCGAATTGGGTGGCCGTCTCATTGTTGGACTCGTGGCGAGGGTTAGTGCCTTTGTAAGGGTGGTAGCCATAGTTGAGGAAGAATGGTGAGTGCTTTGTGGATGACTGTTCTCTGTCATTATATGCAAATTCTGCTAGTGCTAGCCAGTCTGCCCAATCATCTTGACTGAAGTTTACAAAGATCCGTAAGTACTGTTCAACTTCTTGGTTAATCCGCTCTGTTTGCCCGTCTGTTTGTGGATGATATGCTGTTGAAGGGTTTGCTTCGATACCCAGAAGTTTGTACAGTTCTTTCATAAACTTGGATTCAAATTGGGGGCCTTTATCGTGTATAAGTTTTCTAGGAATTCCATGAAGTTTAAAGATATGATCGCGGTAGAGTTTGGCCATTCCTTGAGAGGTGACTGTTGTATGAGTGGGGATGACATGGATTTGTTTGGTAAAGCGATCCACAAAGACGCAGATTGCATTGTATCCTTGAGACTCTGGTAGTTCTCCAATGAGATCAACTGACACTTCTTCCCAAGGGTGTTCTGGGATATTGTGAGGGTGTAGAGGGTTGTGGGAGCGTGTTCTTCGTGGTTTAGTTGTTTGGCATGTGTGACAGCCTTCCACATAACGTTTGACATCTTCTTTAATTCCAGGCCAGATGTAATTGCGGGTGATCAGTTCCTGAGTTTTATACTGTCCTGGGTGTCCAGCTATGACTGAATCATGGTGATTTTTAATGATGTCCTCACGTAGTCTCGCGTCTCTGGGTATGTAGATGCATCCTTTATAAGTAATGAGGCCGTCTTCCAATTCTTCCCAACGTGGATCTTTCTTCTTTAATGCTTTCTTAGCCTTTTGGTCCAGCTGTGTCTTTGCTGCTTTAGCACGTTCCAAGAAATTTTGATCTAGGAATTCAAGAGTTACGTCTCTTAGCCATTCCGGTTTGATTACCACCACCTCTCGGTTGTCATTCTCCCCCTTTCATGATCCGCTCGTCTCGAGAGGAGATCAGCTTTAGTGTTCTGTTTGCCCTTCAAGTAGTGTATTTCCAAATCATATTCTTGTAATTCCACTACCCATCTGGCTTGTCTTCGGTTCAGATCTCGAGGTTGAGTCCAGTATGTGATGTTTTTGTGGTCTGTAAAGATTTGGACAGGTAGTGGGTGGCCAATAAGATAGTGTCTCCATTCCTTGAGTGCCTCCATGATAGCAAGCATTTCTTTGTCATAGATGACATAATTTCGCTCTGTGGGTGTCAAGGATGCGGACCTATAAGCAATAGGGTGCCATTTGCCATCAATTAGTTGAGAGAGTACTGCTCCATTCGCAAAGTCTGAGGAGTCTGCTTCAATGCGAAATGGTGCTCCAGATATTGGCAAATGTAGCACGGGCTCTTGGCAGATGCAATCCTTTAGCTTATTGAAAGCTTCTGTTTGGGAATCAGTCCATTTCCAGTCCGCATTGCCTGTTAAGTCATGTAGAGGGCGAGCTAGGTTACTATAACCCCTGATAAACCGTCTATAGAAGTTACAGAACCCTAAGAAACTTTGTAACTGCTTTTTGTTCTTGGGCGCCGGCCATTCCTTGACTGCTTGGATTTTACTGGGATCCATGCGCAGTTTTCCTCCCCCACAATAACCCCAAGATATTCGACTTCCTTCTGCTCGAATAAGCATTTCTCTGGCTTCAAGTATAGCTTGTTGTTGCGTAGTACATCTAGCACCTGTCGCACTAGTTTCCTGTGCGACTCTAGGTCTGCTGTGAAGATGAGGATGTCATCTAGATAGACTACAACATGCCCTCCATCGATTAGTTCCTTCAGAATATGATTCATGAAACCTTGGAACGTCGCTGGGGAGTTTGTGAGGCCGAAGAACATAACAGTTGGTTCGAAGAGTCCTCTATTGGTTCTGAAGGCTGCTTTCCATTCGTCTCCTTCTTTGATTCGGATATTGTTGTATCCCCATCGTACGTCTAGTTTAGTGAAGTGTTGGGAGTCTTTAAGCTTGTCAATAAGCTCTGGGATCAAGGGAAGGGGGTACTTGTTCTTTACTGTCATGCTATTCAGCTTTCGATAGTCTTGTACAGGCCGTAGTTCTCCACTTTTCTTTTTTACAAAGAAGAAAGGCGAAGCCATGGGGGATTTGGAGGGTCTAATTCGTCCTGTTTTCAAGTTTTCATCCAAGAACTTGTCAAGGGCTTTGTTTTCCGCTTCAGAGAGTGGATAGATCTTGCAATCAGTGGGTTTGAACCCAGGTGTGAGCTCTATTGCATGGTCCCATGGGCGCCTCTCTGGTAGCTTGTCAAATTCCTGCTTTCCAAAGACTTCTGGGTACTCTTTCAAATAATCCACTTTATCGCTTCCCTCTTGATTGGAGCAAAGCCCAGTTCGCGTATCCTGTAAGTCAGCTCCGTTTGTCTGACATATTTTTTCTCCTGCTGATAACCCAGCCAATCCAGTATGAAAATACGGTCTCCTTCTTCCAGTTCTGAGCTGATAGAGTTGATATGATAATCTAGTTGCCGTATCTTGGCATGTGCATGTCCGCATGTTTCTGGACAACGGTTGAGAGTAACTTCTCCTTTGTTCCAGTCTATACTGGGGTTGTGGAACTTCAGCCATTCGTGTCCAATAAACAGGTCTGTCTTTCCTAGACTGGTGACTGCTAATTGGATCCGCTCCTTGTGTTCACCAATTGACATCATCAGCTCTACCAACTCTGTGATAGATCCTGCTTGATTTCTTGTTCCGTCTGCATTGTAAACGGGAATAGGGATGGGTGTTTTCTGGGTAGGGATTTGATGTTTACGAACAAATTCTCTGTCTATGCATGAGCCAGTGCATCCAGAGTCTAGTAGGGCTTTGACCTTAAAGGTTCGCTGATCCTCTAGAGTTGTGAGCTGTGCAGATAGGTCTAGTTGGTGTCCTTGCGACCCTCGAATGTATTGTTTGGGTTGTTGCAAAGAGTAAAGTGCTTTTAGGGCTGTCTCGTCATCTAGTTTGGAGATGGCTTGAAGCGTCTCTGTAGTAGCTTCTTGGGTTCGTTTCTTATGGACCAGGCTTTTGAGTGCCAACAGAGCATGACCTTCGGAGTCTTTTCTAATTCGTCGTAGGGTCCATTCTGGAGTAAAAGGTTTGGGGAAGGTTTGGGACGTGGTTTTTGGTTCTTGTTTTGGTTCAACAACTGTATTTCGAAGCAAACTACTGGTACATGTAGTTGTTGGACATAAATTAGGAGTGGGGGTGTTAAAACTCGAACCGTATACCTCAGGAGACACGTCTGCAACTGAGGTTAAGCAAAATCCGATTCCTTCATCTCTGCTATGGCATCTGCCCATTCTTTCCTTTCATCTCCTGTCATTTCTTGCAGTAGTTCCCTTACTGACATCTTTGGTTTCTGGGGCAATCGCGTGACAAGTGGCCTTTCTGTTGACATCTGAAGCAGCGTCCTTCCTTCCTCATTCTATCCACGTCCATGGGTTCCCCTGCTGAGTGATTCACAGGTGTGGAAGTTACTTTAGGGGGTGTGGGAGTTGGACGAGGAGTAGGTTTGAATGGAGGGGGTCTGTGGTCAAAACGAGGTCTGTTGGCTGTTATTGTGTTGTCAATCTTGGTTGCTATTGTCCTCCATCCTTCTACTGTGGCGGGTTCATTACCAGTTGCCAGAATAGCCATTACTATGTCGCTTCGAAGGGCTGTCCTCAAGTGGTTGATGATCAGGGGTTCAAAGGCAGCGCTGGTCATTCCAGCACGAGCTCGAGTCAGAGAGAGGTCTGTGAAGAACTTTTCAGCAGAGTCATTCCCTGCTTCATGGTAGCTATCTTCTGTTGAGCATGCTGTTGCTCATGAGTATCCTTGAAGCGTGCTTTAAGTTCACCCTCGAAGTCATCCCAGTCCCAGTTTCCACTGTCTGTTCTTTTGGTCAGTTGCTCCTGCTTCCAGGCTCCGGCATTGGGTCCAGTCATGTAAGAGCACACAAAGCGTATTTGATCTTGTCCTGTGATCAGTATGTTCTGTGCGCTGTACATGTAGTTTTTGATCTGGACAAGCCATTCGTCATACTTTGCTTTATCTCCCGTGAACTCCTCTGGCTTATTCAGCAATGGGTTTTTGGAGAGGGTTGGGGTGGTTGTAGTGCAGCTGCGACTGCCTGGACGAAGTTGTTGGGTAGTGTGATAACAGGTGGATTGGAAAGTATCTGAGGGAGCATTCCCTGGATGGTGGCTGCGACCGTGTTGGCAATTATTTCTTCCATAGTTGGTGCAGGCGTGGGTGCTCGAGTGCTCTGGCCCTGGGGTTGTCCTGGTTGATTCATCTTGGGCTGCGGTCACTGTCGTAGTCTTCTGGGTGGTCTCTGAAGTAGTCTTCTCGAGTGTACTGGATGGAGGTGTTAGATGGAGAGGAGTGTGGTGGGGTGGGGTCGCTAGCAAGCTCTGGGTAGATCTGGGAGAAGTCTTCAGTCTGTAAGTATGTGAGGCTTTCGACTTCGGCTTCTTCCTCTTCTCTAACAGTGGGCCCTGCTCGTATACCTCTTCTTCTTCTAAGAAAACGTCTAGCACGTCTGAGTCTTCGCTTTTCTTCTTCTGATTCGTCTGTTGACTCTACAATGGGCTGTCCCACTGGCAGAGGTTCGTCTGGGTTCGCAGGTTCGTTCTCAGGCTCTACAATAGGCTGTCCTACTGGTAGAGGCTCGTTCTGTTCGTCTGTTGCTTCAAAGTGCTCTACTCGATGGGCGTATCCGAACCCAAAGAGTTCTCTTCCTTGTGCGTTTAGTGAGCAGTAAGTTCTGGTGTTGGAGGTGTCGATGATAAGGATGCAAACGAGGAAAGTGAAGATATAGAAGTGGTAGGTGTAGCGGTAGTATTCCTCCAGCTTGGAAGATAAGAGTGTGTGATGTCAAGAAGTAGTGAGGTAGGCGATGAGTAGTTTCAACCTAATGTCAGCAACTAAACCCGGTCTATAGTCGGAGTCCGGCCTAAGTCACTAATCAACAAGTATCAACAGTAGTGGAGAGTAATAAGATGTATTGAGAGTAGCTCCAGTGCCGAGTCAGGAGAGTAGACAAGGTTGAAACTGAGGACTATCTACTGACAGAGATGCTACTTATATACAGTTTGAAGCGTGTGACGTGACGGTGTGATCATGGATAGAAAAGGAAAGAAATGGAACATGATGGAACATGGTAGAATGTTGGAGAATATAGAAGAATGGAAATGTCCGTAATGGATCGGAGTTTGTCAATAAGGATGAGTAAGGAAGAATGGGTTAAGGGTTGTGGAGTAATATGGGTTAGTAAGGCGGTCCGAGGTATGTAATGGGTTTTAGTAATGCGAGAAAAAAAGGGAAAAAGCGTGAGAATAAGGGAAAAAGGAAAAGTACATGACAATAGTTATCTAGGTAATATTTTACATGTTTATTATATAAGCTAGGAATAGGTGGGACGACATGTATTATAGACTAACTATTACACGTCGCGTAGAAATTTGTTGACATGCCGTGATTGCATGTGATTATCTCATCGTCGATCATATTCCATATTCGTATCGATAGATCAAATGATCCCGAAGCGAAATGATTTTCATTGGATGAAAATGCAACTGACGTAACCGAATCAGAATGTCCTTCTAAAGGACCCTTGATTAAATCTCCGCTTTCCGTATTCCACACACACACTGTGTTATCGTCGTAGCCGGAGACAAGAAACTTTCCTGTTTTCGGTGAAATCGCAATTGCACTGATTGATGCACTTTTTTGTCCGTTAAACTCTGAGCCAGTCAGCGTCACACCTTTTGCAACGTTCCAGACTCTGATTGTTCGATCATCTGACGCAGAGGCGAAGTGCTTACCGTCAGGTGCGAATGAAATAGAATAAACTACTCCAGTATGGCCTTCAAATCTCTTTGGAGGAGCATCACTGGCTTCCGCATTCCATAGTCTTACTATCCCATCACGAGATCCCGACAAAATATGTTTGCCGTCATTAGAATACTCGATTGAAAATACACAGCGCATGCCGTCTCCACGGAGTGTATGCAAGACACTGCCGGTCGTTACTTCCCATACACGAATAGTGCTATCCCTGGACCCCGATGCAACTCGCTCGCTGTCTGGAGAAAATGATAGGGAGAAGACTTGGCCCGGGAGACCTTTGAGTGGGCCGGAGATCACCTTTCTGCTTTGTACGTCCCAGACAATGATAGTTTTATCCATCGATCCAGACGCAAGATAGCGTTCATTGGGCGAAAACACGACACAAATCACAGCTTTAGAATGTCCTTTTAGCGGTACTCCGACTGGTGCACCACTCTCGGCACTCCACAGCCTGATAGTTTTATCACCAGAACCCGATGCTATGAACTTCCCGTCTCCTGAAAACGCAACGGAATATACCCCTTTGAATGGCCGGTCAGTGGCCTAGGTCACGCTCCCCAGTAAATGCATTCCATATCTTCACTGTCTTATCCTCAGACCCGGACGCAATATACTTCCCATCTGCAGAGTACACGACACCCGGGTGCAATTTGTAGACATCTCAAGTGGGTTGAGAAGTGTTCTGCCACTTATTGCATCCCATACAATAACCCCCGCTTCGGTTGCCGATGCAATTCGTTCACCATCAGGGGAGTATGAAATAGAAAAGACATCCCTATCAGCATATATTCGCCTGGTTACATGCCATTTGGGGCTTGTTTCCAACATACTCGACCCGTGTCAGTGATTGCGCTCGCTTAGCGTAATGTTCAGCGACGATGGAATCCTCTCTCAATAACGGGAGGAATGACATGTACAAATGGGGGGTACTTTGGGAGATAGGTTCTATGAATGTTGAGGAGCTGATCGTGAGCATCTTGGAGAAATGCAGACAGCTGCGAGTGTTTGTCCTGTATAGATGTTAGTTCGAACCCTGGATTAGTCTAGAATAACTTACCCCTATCCAGTTAATGTATTCTCGAGAGATTGCAAGAGGAAAGAGTGTAGCGAGCCTGTGAGGCTGAGGACCTCGACCCAATTACAGTAACCGGTTAAGTGCGAAAGATGCAAGCTGATTGCATAGATTCTCAGAATAAGGGACCTCTCGCAGATGGGTAGCCCAATGGCGACAGGCGTATAATAGCGAGGTAGATATATTCTCTTTTACACGATCCTCAGATTATCCACGTCTTTATTCAGCTTGTACGATGTCTGCAAGCCCACAGATGTGAATCGAAGTCCCTCCATCAACTCGAAACATCGCAGTGAAATGCGTGCCTTCTCTCTTTTCCTCGTTAATGAACCATGCCTTTCCACACGCCTCTTCCGAAATCAAGTAGTCGTATAGTGAAGTATGGTACAAGCGAACTGGCTCGTTAGGCCCAAACGCGACTAATGAACGAAGACATTCGAGATTGCTTTGTGTCGTTCCATCATCGAGATCCATCATTGTATCTATAGACGCTATTGTTAGCTTGCTCCTTGCCAAACAGGACCAGAGAAACACTCTCGGAAGTCTCTTCCCGTCCCATCATCCCAATCAAGAGAATTTTCAAGTGCAGTCGCGTACAAATGTCCGAGCGATAACGATTTGTGGTTTACCAGTCGCTTCAGTTCACCAGCCTTATTTTGTTTTTTGCTTTCGATGAGTCGCACAGCTGTTGCGCCCATATAACACAGCCACCTGCGGCATCGCCCAAGGCCTTCATACTTTCGTCCCATGGCCAGCTAGGGTCTACTATTATTCTAACCCTTTGCTTTTAAGTCCCAAGTTTAGTTTGATGTACTTTAGGACGTCCCCCTTGGCATTGTTTGACTCGTGATCCAAATGTATGTGGCGTGTCATCAGTTGTTCGAGCTCCGATTCTGAAACAATATCCTCCTCTGGTCGACTAGTGATAAGAAAGCGGTAGTTGGGGTGGGCTAGCGTCTGCAGTTTCTCTTATCAGTCTGATATATGGGCTTCCGTGTCTCTCTGTTTTCCACACTCGTCCAGAGCATCGAGGACTATGAGAATGTTTCCTCTTTCTTCGCCTTCCTCTGTTATCGCATGAAGCGGGTCGAATAGCAAGATCTCGAAGGCCCTTTCTGTGTAACAGAGGTTATATCATTTGCATTAAGCTGAGCCTTGATGGCTTCGGCAGTTTCTTGATTTCGGCAGGCTAGATCGTATACAATAGTACGGAAGATAAATGTAGGGTCGCTTTTGTCTCTCAGAAAGTATAGATGGGATCCAAGTTGACCCTTCCTTTGAAAAAACTTCTGCAATGGTCGTAGCGATCGTACTCTTGCCTGTTCCAGCACGTCCAGAATGAAGAAAACATTAGGTACATTTTATCTTGTACCCACTCCTCTACTTCTTTTAATAGCTCTATGCGTGTTCCTTCTAGACATCTTGACGATCACGTCCACTCTCATGCTTTGGTTGCAGCTTTCTTCTCCAACTCTGAAGTAAGTAACTAGATAAACATCGTATCACTAGGTCCTCAAGTTCTAAGCTTACCCATTTTAAGTGCCCTAATTTGTGCCTCAATTGATACCCTGCCTCTCAAAGGCCGATATCATATCAGTCTTCAAACTTTGTTAGTGTACCCTCCAAGTCTTCTATTGCGACTTTCTTGTTCTTGCAAAGAGCGCGTACTAGTAGAAATATATCATCCAATCAACCTACGAGCCATGTCACCCTCGTACCTAACTTACCTACAAAACTCCTCCGCGCATAATCTTGAAGAAGGGTGCTGCATTGTGTAATGAAGTCGATAAGAGCTCTCGGTCAAAATCGAAAGCAAGGATCCAGATGGGTTTGCGAAAATGGAAGTTTCCTTGATTTATCAGGAACAAATTCATCAGGGTCTTTACAAGATCCTTAACTCGCTTGTCAGTTCTGGGTTGTTCAGCGATGATCTGCAAGAAATAAGTTTCTCATTTTAATACGTCCCACTAAAGGACTTACTTTATGAACGCTGTCGTTATGCACCATACTAACTTCAGGTATGGGCTTGCCTGTGCGTGTTCCAATCACATTAGAATATAGTCAGTAATAACTTTGAAAATACTCACGTTTGCTATGCCGTCACCGAACTCACAAAAGCAGTTATAGTATAACCTACTTCTACTAACGACCGGCATGCCTTGCTTTCAGCTACGCACTTCGCCGTATCGAAAATTGCATTGACATTCTCCACAAAATTACCATGGCTAGAAGGATGGATGTCGAGAGGGGCGTGAGCAAGATTTATAAGTGTCATCTCTGCGTTCTTCATTTTGTCCGATGGTTGAAGACATTAGAAACATAGCATATGATCCTGACTTTGATTGTAGGGGATGCGAACATCTATTTTGCTTCAGTTATTGTTTGTGAGAGAAATACTAATTTGCTCTTACCTTCACCGTCCTCCCTAGTAGTTCTTCCAATGAGCATTCTTTACTTCCAATACTAGTATCTATCAGACCCTCCTTCATCAGCTGATTGTGAACCTATTCTCAATATCCGAGCATGTACATGCACTTGACCGCAAAATGTCATTTTCAGCTTCAAGAATTGAAATAAACAGATGACGGGTAGCGTACATGGGAAAGTCTCATTCCACTCGGGCGGTAATCTATTTACAGAGTAGTTCTACAACTTTCATCTCCAAACGAGATCTTGACATATAGCTCTGGTGCTTTTGATTCCCGGGAACAGTTAGTCTGATCGTGATACTAAAGGAGATTGTCAATCATGTAAGGACTATTTGAAGTATTCGAAACGAACCTCGAAGGGTGTAAAATTTTGACATAGCTCGTACACTAGCTTTCTTGTGTGAGAGGGTACAACTGCGAGGTGCAAAGTGAATGAGGTTAAGCACAAAGGGGATGGGGGAACCTTATGCTGTTACAACTCCAGCGTCAAAGCTGATGACAGAGTGACAGGAGCCACCTGTTGATACTTATTATAAAAACAGCATGGAATGGTTTATTTGTGAACGTGTGATGTTGGTCTAAGGGTTGTAATCGTCCGATATGGGAAAGCGATGCTCAAGAGATTATTCATTTTAGGCGACCATGTGTTCATACTAGAAGCTATACATGATGCCGAGATACGACTTGATGCGTTATATACTGAGCTTATAGTTCAAACTTATGAAGTCGCATCTGTCTGAGCAGTCATAGAGGTAGCAGCAAACTTTTGAGGAATTCAGTTCTCAACGGAAATCTAATTGTGAGAACCCGCGTCTATTCATAGAGCTTGTTATACAGCTCCTATCGTCGACCGGAACTTCCATGTATGATACGGTGCTTTTGATTTCCCGCTCAAGTAGCTAAGTCCAATCGTATCATTAAAGAAAGGAGACAGATCAATGAGCTAACGCGAGATTCGAAGGAATAAAACAGTGAATAGTTAATACTCTGGCTTGATTAGAGGGAAGGTAGAGGGACAAGCTTTGAAAAGGAGGGAGGTTAGAATCTACATTGATCAGTTTGCCTCGAGGCATGCTTGATGGACATCACCAAATAATAGTAAAATAGAAAATTTTGGAAGCAGGTGATTTGGATCAAACAGAATCAAACACGCCGGGCTAGGCAGTCAAAAGATGTTCAGGTGATTGAATCATTGATGCACGCATGTAAAGCGAGCTTCAATCGGGTTTATTTTATTACTAGTACTATTCGTGAGTATAAATACTTATTACTACTTTAACTCTCAAACCTTAACAACACGTGCATTTCCTTACTTTCAGTGTAGCAAATCAAGTGCTGTTGTACGTGCCTTCATCTTCTCACACTCATAGCCTGCTCTCGTACTACTATATTTCGATTTGGACTGACCTCTGAGTAACTCCGTTTAGGACCAGCTAAGTAGATAGAACAGCCGTAATGTATCTATAATACACTCTCTAACTCACCCGGAGTGTCCACTACGTTTCTACTCTTTCTACTAGTTTTGGAATTCTCAGCTTGCCCCTAGGTCTCTATCTTTCTCCACACTTTGGCTAAGTTATTAGCACTTCAGCTGAAGTTGAATTTCTTGGTTTTTTAGCACTCAAAACTGAGCCAGAGTATCGTGTCTGGAGTAGGCAGGCTCTGAACCCAAGTACTCGCCGCTAATACGACTAAAGGTCCAATTTCGACCTAAACTTAAGTTTTCATATTGTCCATAGGCTCGAATCAGCCAGCATTAATGTATCAAGCAACGTTGATCTGGAGCTCGCAACAGTCAAGATATACAATTTAATGGGTATTGTACTGCTGAAGAAGTAACGACGAAGCGTACTTTTCTCATAATAAGCTGCTATTGCATTTTTAGAGCGTGAAGGAGGTTGCCAACAAAGAGATCAATCATGGAAAGAGATTGATTGAGACACGAAAAAGATAGAAAGATTGATAGAATTACTAATGGAGTATTGTGATGAGTGATGAAAGTAGTTATTGATTCATAATCTAGTTTGTTGTTATTCAAATTTAAATAACTATGATTGCTCTAGTATGCGATTTTGAAAATAGTACATGTACATTCGCATTGGTGTATCTTCCAAATTTTGTCTATAGAGTTTACCTCCGCTGCGTATCTATCACTATAGCAGCTCAGTTACTTAAACTATACTTGTGCCGAGCAAGACTATTTTCACTATCTTCATACAGACCAGGATGGAATGCACCCTAATCCCGAAGTTACAGATTTGTTTACTGATATTGCTCTATCAACTAGAGGCTGCTCACTTTGGAGACCTGCTGTAGTACGACCAGGTGTGAAAAATACAATTCCCTCGTATCATCAGGGCCGTGAGAGTGCACTGAGTCTAAAGAGCTTGCCGAGCTCTACCTGTTATCGAACCTAGCTCCAGATAATTCAGTACAGAGTGGTAGACAATCAAGGGAGAACAGAAAACGTTACTGGAGCTCCTGCTGACGTCTCGAGCTCAGTTACGTTGCCGTTGAAATTGCACATCCTGGTTCAAACTTTCTCTCACATATCCGATTCTATTTTCTATTTCCTTTTTTTTTCAAAACTATTTATGAGTTGTGAGGGTATCGGAAGAGCCTGAACTCAGACACGCAATGCTGTTACATAGTCCACAAGAGCCGCTAAATAGCGGTACTGGGCAGCTCTGTAGTTACATTGTATATAGCTGATAGTAAAACTGTATTTTAAGGAGATATATCTGAGGTGAAAAAGCATTTAATGCGTAATACTATACTTTGAACTTTGAAGACGATAATACGAGTCAGAAAGGAAGAGGCATAAGATAGTGCTTTGAATTAACTACTTGTATAACTAATTCGTGAATCTGTCCGTATCTTCTTATCAAAACTCCAAGCTCCAGAGACAACCTGGACTGGAATACTTGAGAGCTCGTATGTGCTTTCGAAGACAGCTATATGGAGAAAAGAGCTTTGGAACTTCCTTAGATTCGTCGAAATAGCGATGGATATTAGTCACAGTCTATGTGAATGATAAGAAGCGAGCAATATAAGCATAGATAGATAAAGTAATTAACAAAAATTGCGATAGTGTGTACAATGCGATGGGATAGATAAGCACGGCTATTGTTATGTATAAATAATAATTTGTAATACTACGAGGAGCAGTATTGGGGGAAACAGCAGTCCATTGATCAACTCGATAGACTGAAGAGTCCAAACAGGTTGAAAAAGCGTGTACTCAGAATGCGTGTCCCATATACGAGGAGTGACGGAGATCTGGAGGAATCCACATGAGTAGCTTCTTGTTTCTTCCAGTGAGCCATCCATTATCTTCAAGACGCATTCTTCCGCTTCTGATTCGACATCTACTGACCAAAAATGAATTACTCCATCTTCAGAGCTCGAAGAAAAATTGATATGCTTATTGTCAGACGAAGAGAAGGATGCGACACAATTGACTTTTGATGAAACATGGATTGGGAGAAGAGAGCGCCAGTCGATCTTTATATCCCGAGACAGCATATGGCCATCGTTGGAGTGAGTGATAGAGTAAACATGACCAGCATGTACATCAAAGGTAGAGAGTGGGTCACCATTGGAAGCATCCAACTACGAGCAGTCTTATCGGCTGATCCAGAGTCAATCTTCATTCAGTCGGGAGAGTAAGAAACTGAGTAAACACCACTTTGTGCCCAGTGAAGGGTTTTGTTGCCAGCGAACCACTTTCGACATTCCTTACATAAATTGATCCGTCTCCAGAGCCCGAAGCAAGATGCTTACATCAGGAGAAATGCGACTCCGTGTCTGATAATTGTTCCTTCCCGAACATGATCAACGAAAATAATCTTGAGGAATCCTTTTCATATCTTCACCCAATCAAGTGAGCCTCGAATGTCGTTGTGTGCAATTCACCAAGTGATAATGATTCAGTGTTGACCAAACGCTTCCAATACAGACCGATAACTATGTTACACTAGTAATGTCAGGTATATTTCTGCATTCTACATTTCTGGCTTTCTTTCATTATCATCTGTCCACGTGCAAATGAATTAAGCAACCTTGATCTTGGACTACGCAGTAATCAAGGCACACAATCAATGGATGTAAAAGCTCTCCTCGAATATTAGTAGTGAAGCGTAGAAAGCTTATAATAAGTTGCTAACACACTCTGAAGTGCAAGTGAAGTTAGTGATAAATAAAAAAGCATGTAAAGAGGTTGACTAGATATATGGATAGTTATCTGAACTTTTCTTATGATGGGTAGAAAGGTGGAGACATGATAAAGAGTGATAAGATTTATACGACCATGCATAGCGTCAGCAAATAATATATCATCCAATAACTTGCGAGACGAGCTATAGACTACTCAGATTCGAGTTCTCCTGAGAAGTATTGATACATAAGTGCGGACCAATTGAATGACGAAAGGGCTAGTAGAGACACAAAGAGAAGGACATTGAGTGCAATCGAGGAAGAGGATAATAGAAGGAGTACATGTATACATTGGTATCATATTTGATGCTACTCCAGTACTAAAACAGAAAAATGGCGCAAGCACAAAAGTGTAGGTTAAGAAAACATAGTAAGATATAAATAATGATGCGGATAATCTCGTAAGATTAAGGAAGGATTTTACGAGATACATAGATCAGGAGAAGAAAACAAGCAGTCACTGGTCGCCTTGATTGGCTGAAAGATACAATTTTGTTGAAAATCGTGTATTTAGTGTGCGAATGCACGGCCCATGGACGAGTGAATGACGAAGGTCTGGGGAATCCATATGAGATATTTGCCGTTGTTTCCGTTAGCCAACCATCATCTTCCAGACGCCATTTCTTCCCTTCTTCCTCGATATGTACAGACCAGATATGGATTACTCCATCCTTCGATCAGAGGCAAATTTGATATATCCACTATCAGACGTAGGGAAGACAGCGATATGGTAGACAGGTGATGAAACGCGGACTGAAAGAAGAGATCGCCGTAGACACGTTCCATACGCAGATAGTTTTATCAGCAGAGCCGGAGATTATCCACTTTCCATCGGGAGAAAAGCACACAGAGTAAACTCTGTTCGTATGACCTGTTATTGACCATACGCTGCTTGGCCAGTTTCAGCATTCCAGACTCGTATTGTTCTGTCATTAGATGCAGAGACAACATATGATCCGTCAGGGGAGTAGGTGACAGAGTTGACATAGCCAGAATGACTTCAAAAGTGGAAAGTAGACTGCTATTGGAAACATTCCAGATACGGACAGTTTTGTCGTCTGAACCGGAGACAATCTTCTTTCCGTCAGGAGAATAACAGACTGAGAGTAGCCAGCCTGTATATCCAGTGAACGGCCAAATGCTAATGTGCCACTTTCGATATTCCACACTCGGATTGACCTATCGTGAGAGCCTGAAGCAAGATGCTTACCATCAGGAGAAAAAGCGAGTGAGCGAGTGTAATCGTTGCATGTGATAATTTCATCGTCGATCATATTCCATATCGTATCGATCTGTATGATCCCGAAGCGATGTGATTTCGTCGGGTAAAACGCGACTGACGTAACCGATCCAGACTGTTCTAATGCCTTTGATTAATCTCCGCTCTCCGTATTCCAGACACAGACTGGGCCATCATCAGAGCTGGAGACAAGAAACTTTCCTGTTTGCGGTGAAATCGCAATCGCAAATATTGCACCTGTTTGTCCCGTAACCTCTGAATCCGCTAGTGTCACACCTCCTTCAACGTCCCAGACTCGGATCGTCCCATCTTCTGACGCAGAGGCAAAGTGCTTACTGTCAGGCGCGAATGAGACAGACCAAACGCTGTCTGTATGGCCTTCGAATCTTCTCGGACGAGCATCGCTGTCTTCTGCATTCCACATCCTCACTATTCTATCACTAGATCTCGACAAAATATGTTTGCCGTCACTAGAGAACGCAACCGAGAATACCTTGCCCATTCCGTCTCTAGGAAATGTACGTAATACATTGCCACTCGACACCTCCCATATATGAATCGTGTCATCCCATGACCCTGATGCAATTCGCTCGCTGTCTGGAGAGAATGACAGGGAGTTGATTCCGTTTGAGTGGCCTTTGAATAGGTCGGAGTGCATCTTTCTGCTTTCTGCATCCATAAAATGATTGTACCATCCCTTGATCCCGATGCAATATAGCGTCCATTGGTGAGAACATGACACTCAACACAGCACTTGAGTGCCCTTCCAACGGTTCTCCAATTGGTGCACCACTCTCAGCATCCCACAGCCTAACAGTCTTATCATCAGAACCCGATGCTATGAGCTTTCCATCACCAGAAAACACGACAGAAATGACCTTATCTAAATGACCGAGAAGTGGACCTAGAACACCTCACCAGTGATCGCATTCCATACCCGCACTGTCTTATCATAAGACCCTGACGCAATATATTTTCCATCTGCAGAGTACGCAACACTTGTGATTGCTTGTGAATGTCCCTGAAGTGGACCGAGGAGTCGTCTGCCACTCACTACATCCCATACCTCAACAACACCCTCTCTTGATCCCGATGCAAGTCGTTCACCATCAGGAGAGTATGAAATAGAATAGACCGACTACGAACATTTATTTGCCTGGTACATGCCATTTTGGGCTTGTTTCCAACATACTCGACCCGTGGCAGTGATCGCGCTCGCTTGCTGTAGTGCTCGGCGACGATGGAGTTCCCTTCATTAACGGAGGAATGACATGTACAAATGGGGCTACTTTGGGAGATTGGTTCTATGAATCTAATAATGTGATAGTGGGGCATCTTGAAGGAACTCAGATGTAAGTGAGTGCTTGTCCTGCATAGATATCAGCTTAAACCATGATTGAATCCAGCAACACTTACTCCTATCCAGGTAATGGCATTCTCGAGCGATTGCAAAGGAAATCGTATAACGGAGCCTGTCAGGCTGAGGACCTCAACCCAATACAGTAACCGATTGAACGCGAATAATTCGAGCTGTTTGCACAGATCCTCCGAGTATGGGGCCTCCCGCAGATGAGAAGCCCAATGACGACAGGCATATAGTAACGAGGCAGAGATGTTTATTTTTACTCGCCGCTCCACCCCAGGTACGTCCTTGTTCAGCCGGTAGGACGTCTCCAGATTACACATATTAAAATGAAGCTCTTCCATCACCTTGAAGCATCGCTTCGCAATATACAACTTCCCTTTATTCTCCTCAATAAACCAAGACTTTTCCTGCGCTCCATCCGAAGTAAGGTAATCGTATAGCGAGGTATGATACAAACGAACTGGTTCGTTAGCCCCGAACGCGACTAACGAACGCAGACATTCGAGAGTGTTTTGTGTCGTTCCATCACTGAGTCCCATCAACGTATCGATAGACATGGTTGTTAGCTGCTCCTTGCCAAACAGAACCAGCGAAAATACTCTCGGAAGTCTCTTCTTGTTCCATCGTTCCAATCAAGAGAGTCTTCGAGTACAGTAGCGTACAAATGG
>NBAZ01000059.1:0-31170 GCA_002794735.1 Pyrrhoderma lamaoense
GACAAGCTTTATTCTTTCTGTGTGAGATAGAGTACAGTTCTGATACACATCAACAAGTTCATCAAATATGTAGAGATAGATAACCATGCTTTTATTATCATGTATTTTCTGTGCCAGCTATCAAAAAGTGTTTGCTGCTGCAAAAAATCTTTGAGCTGCACAGTCATCTTGTCTATCCATTTTTTCAACATCTTGATAAAACAAGAGCCCATCAAGAACAAGTAGATGAGCCCCTGAACACAAGTTATTGCAAAACATTTTGAGCACATGCTTAGAATCTTGTAGCATCACAATTGACTATTCATTGTAAACAGGCACATCAAGATTAATTTCTGGGGCACATCCTTTATCTGGCGAGTCAAAATTATAGGTCTTGATGCTATTGGAATTCTTGAGTAGAAGTCTTTGAATAGTGCGTTTTTTTTCTGTACCATTGCAAGAATAACTAGCAACCCAAATAACTCTGGATGAGAGCTGTCATATAATGGTTTTTGCGTACTCAACAAGTTTTTCCAATTTAATATCATCATAAATTGGGAGAGCTGCAAGCACGATAGGAGGAACTTTGGTTTTACTTATAAAGAAAGTATATGGATTGTCATTAGTGATTACATAACCCAAACTCTTGACAATATTAATGATACCCTCCTGTATACACTCTCAAGAAGACTACTATTGTATACACTTGCCCACAGAAAAGAAGGTCTAGACCACTTGTTTTAAGGATTGTGTCAAGTTTTTTCATATATTCTTGAAGAAGCAGATGATGCCAGTTTGGTTGTCTACAAACAAAAATAATAATAATTCTTTGAGATAATGAGTACTCATTTGACTTATAATATTGCTTGCTTGCCTACCCTTTTGTACTTCTGATTAATAGAAACATGGTTCTGCATCACAAGTGGTGCAACTTGTTATTGTGATGCCTCTAAAAAGACGACATAAGAGTTTCTTCTACCTTTTCTGTCTTTAAAAGTTTGTTGAGTAGCACTTTCATCTCCTCTAAAGTCTGTTGTTTGCTTCTCCTTACCCTGCTTCCTTGACCACACTTGTCTCCTTTTTTTTCTTCTTCCCTTGTCATCACTTCTTTAGTTTTCCAGGTTGAAAATAAACTATTATTGCTGTTGTTGTTGTTGTTGTTGTTGTTGTTTGAGTACCTCCACCCACTATAGCATTTGTTCATGCAGTGACTCTTTAAAGTGCATTTTAAGCAAAGTTCTATTCACTTATATTGTTCTATTTCTGCTTGTGGCATGAGTGTGAGTGTGGGTGTTGTTTATAGGGCATCCACTTCTATTGCATCTTTCTTAGTGTGTTCAGTAGTGAAGTTGTTTGTGGATGTAGTTGCTTCTCTAATATGTTGTAAGTTTGTACAAACTGTACTCGTTTGGGTGATAAATTGACTGAGTATCTGTGCATGTGGGATAATAGCGACCATATGTTCTTTAATTTCTTTAATAAGGTCATTTTTATATTGACTTGCCAAAGCACCATTGCTCCACCCTGTTATGTCTGCTAGCTATTGGAATTCCACTATATATGCCTCAATGTCCTTGTAGCTGTTAAGCTTGAGTGCGCAAATAGACCACTCTGCATTGCCCTTTCTATCAACTGGTTCAAAATGCCAAAAGAGCTGGTAATTGTCTTCAAGGATATCTTTATTAGTAATGTTAAATGTATAATTGTATACTCTTGGTTGAATTAGCTAACAGAGAATACAACAATCATTGACTTGAAAGTGAAGAAAAATATCTTGTATTATGATATAAATGATAACAATATAATGCTTATTAATACAGAAGATGGTTTAAGAGCTGGTCTCTTGATGAACTTTGAAAACACAATAGACCTCTTAAATGAGAATACAGCAGAGGCTGTAAAAAAAAGAATGGTAAAGTTTGTGAATAACACTCATTATCTGCATCTACTGACTGTATCTATAAAAGAATTGTTATGAACATATTCCAAGGGTCAAATGACACTTAGGTAAAAGGGGGTTCTTCCTGTGTGGTCAACCAATTAAGTGAAGCCTAACTTGATGACCTGTGATGAAAGTAACAATAACACCAGACCATTGCTTAGTGCTAAAGAAGTAATACCAAGAGTTTGGGAAACAACAAGCTAGTATGGAATGCTCTCTGTTAGAACTTTTTTTTAGAAGTATCCTTAACTCTGTATCCAAGTTCTCTAATTAACAATGTCTCACCTTGCTTTTGAGAACCTCTGAACTAAACCTATTTTCTTTTTTATAAGGATGTTTCAGGCCAGCTAGTCAGGCTAAAATAACCACTAATAGATTTTTTCAACAAAGATCAGATTGCCTCTTTTAAGCAAATTACAATGAGTAACAAGGTACAGCTTAAAGCGTGATAATCAAAAGACAAATTTAGGGTAAGAAGCCACAGTTTTATTAGCTGTTTTTTGGCCCTGAACTTCTGCTTCTTTTATACTCCACAAGACCCTTGATCTTTGACTAATCTACTGACTACTTATAGTAATCTGCTGCCTTCTATGCCTTCAACTTTACTGAACCTTAACTGTGCATTGCTGTGCAAGTGCTGCAGATAGCTGCACATTACTAAGGCTAAAACTGTGCATTGCTGTGCTGGCTGTTTTGTCCTGAGAATCTTGATAGATCTAGATTAAGCTCTGCTAACTCTTCTGTTTCAGTCTCTTTTGTGCTAGCTTGGAGCATAAATTGACCACCCCTCTCTCATTCATACTTAGTATTAGTGTTGTCTCTGTTCCACTCTTGACCACTAAAATATAATTCTAAGAAAGTAACTTGTAAGGTGCTGAGTGCTCTCAGAAGAAGATTAATAAGCACATCTGTTCTATGCCTAGTATTCTTATTGTACTGAGCCAGGAACTCTGTTACATCTTGTTGTCTGATAAACTCAAAGAAATTGAGTTGTATGAGTTCATACAGATGCTGCTTTTCTGTAGCAGCAGCTTCAAAAAGTGTGGAAGTGTGAGAAACCAAGGCACTAGGACAAAAATAATTATGACTGGACCAGGTTATATACACTAACACTTCCCACTTGAATTAAGAAGTTCTATCTGAACTAAGTAAACTGATAGATCTGGTAAAACAGTTTCTCCAAGTGTTAGAGTGTACTTCAAAGATAAAAAAAGGATAATTTCATTTAGCAGTGGAAAAGATCATAACAAGTGTGATCTACAGTAACACAGTATTGGCAATTAATCCCAGAGTGTAGTTGAACAAGTGCCCTTATAAATGAATAGCCTGATTGCACAGAGTACATTTATGTTCAGCTTGGACAAATCTTCCAGCTCCTCCTAGTAAGGACCCCATAGCTTGATCTCACCAAGTAGTAATTCTAGTTATAGGGTTCTGATTAGATAAGGGCCCCATTAGATAATCCTTCATAATAGTTCAGTCCAATATTCTTCTTTCTTTCTATTAAGTCAACCCTCTCATTGTAAACAAGTCCTCCTAAATCAAACTCTAACAGGTGGCATATAATGTACTTGGGATCAATTAATCAGTTGTTTAATATATAATTTTATTTGTCTTAGGAACATTTGTTTTAAAATATTATAAAAGAATTGTTAATCACTTGCAACTTGAAAAACAATGCTCTATACAAAAATTATTGAATTAAAAGGTTTACAAAACTGTGCAGTTAAAGAGTTAGCTATTAGTGATGTGATTATGTTGTTCCTTGTTTAGATACTGTTAGGTCCATGTGTGTTCTTGTACTTAATGGCCTTCTAGATAAAAAACAATGACTACATGCACCAAATGACATGTAGCACCAGCTTGAGTGACACATAAAAAATAATGTGGAGAGTAGCAAAATCATAATTGTTGATAGCACTTGGATGCAAGTGCAAGATCTGGCTGGATATGCTAAAAGTTGTCAAAAATGATGTGATATGTGCCAAGTCCAGCAGCAATAACAATAACCTGATGACCTGTTTATAGTGCAAAGTTGGTGCTACTTGAATTGAGACTAGCACTAGTATGACATAGACTGGCCTTAGTTTTGGTACAATGCAGGCCCAAAGCTACATACATTTTTGTAAAGCAAGTGGAGCAAGCCAACTAGTACCAAAGCTTGAAGAGAATCTTTGTCTAGTTTTGGCAGCACTATGCTTATTGGAGAAAAGAAAATGTCTGCTCATATACCAAAACTAATAATGATATAACAAAACACGTACATTTGTTTTGCTCAACATTGTTCTCTCTTGACACTCAGTTTAAGGTGAACAAGCCTTTAAGCATCCTTCCTAACAGCTGTATAAGAAAGAAGAATAAAGAAGAAAACAGAATTGGAAGAAGAAAACAGAATCATTTGTTCATCTATGACCTGATTATCTTAGAGTTTCTGTTATTGATAGAGGAGACACTCACTATTGCAAATCCTGATTATCTAATATCTGCAGATTCTCTGTTGTGAATAGCAGGTTATCTACTTTCCCAACTATATTGTCACTAGATTCAATGACCACCTCTTTCTAAAATGTATTATTTTGAGAAACATTGTGACATTGTATCCATTCAAGAAAAAGTGCTGAAAATCAAATAGTTGGTAGACTTGTATTACTATTGTGCCATATAGGGAAGGCTAGCGATCGCCGTTGGCCTCATATTTTCGCTTTTTATGGTAATAATGCACTTAGATACTAATTAGGAACGCACCAATTAGGAAATAGGTTACTTAGATATATTAGGAAGCGCCAATCCCTACTAGATTGGGCGCGTTTTTCCTTGTATTAGACAGACATCTACTACGACTACAACGACACCGTACTACTGAGTGTAGCTTTTCTTTTCTTATATCGTGCTTGCTTCCCTATACCTGCCTTCCTTATTATCTACCCTACCAACGCGACCGTGTCCCCATTGGGTCGAACTTACATCTGGCTGCCCCTCTGAGGCAGGTTCAAAAGCAGCACGCTGGATACAACAAAAAGAAAGAAAAAACTAACTACTTCTACTAACCCCTCTTTAAGCCCACAATCTTCCATTGTAGACTTAAATCCATCATTAGACATTCACGAGCCATGTAGATTGTCTCAGCGACTTCTAGAAAAACAATCACAGATTGCCACGTCACTACGCCAAGTAGTCACCTCTCACAAGCCAGAAAGGGAAGCTCGAGCAGCAAGAATAGGCTCAAGTGAGGAGAGTGATAAAAGGGTGGAGGACGAGACATTTAGAGACAGAGACAACAGAAGCCCACAAACAGACATTTTTGACAGTGCAGAAGTGTCACAGATTCTAAGTACTTCCCCTTTTGACCAATCTCTGTTTCCAACCGGAAACAACTCTGACAATCTTGACTCTGAAGAAGAGTCAGAATCAGTTAATCCTTCGCAGCTAAACACACTTTCAACCTCGTTTGCAGAGCCATTTGCAGCTTCTTTAACTTACAAATTTCCTTCACCTTCTAAAGCAGGTACTTCTATTCTAGGACATCAAGTGGCATTAACTGGGCCAACCATGTCAAACATTCCATCCGGAAATAATACTGGTGGGGCGCCATCACCAAATCCGGTAAACATCTTACCAGTAGGGAACCCTCCAGTACCCTTTTCAAGAGATGCACCACGTTTGGTAACAGACAACTCACGAGGATTCTGGGGATTTATTGATCGAATAGACAGCATTAATGTGCAGTTCTATGATGGATCACTCAAACAGGGTAAAGCCTTACTTCTTTCATATGCTGAACGTTATGACACTAGATTATGGGTAAATTTGGATGAATGGGATGACAAAAACTGCACGTGGGATAAGCTGGCAGAAGCCATTTGTCAGCTTTATCCAGGGTTGACTGGATGAAAGAGTACCCTTTCGGGTCTTCGTCAGTTAGTCTCTAATCAGGCAAATAAGGAAATCCTGACAGAGGGCGAGTTTAACATGTATTATATTGACTTTATGACACATTACAGAGCCTTGTACCAAGAACGGAAACTGTCCGAAGAGGCAGGTACAAGGATGTTTTGGGAAGGCTTACAACCCAATTTCCAGGAACAGATCTTATACCGGCTGAAGACAATATATCCACAGCATGACCTAGAGCTTTTCTACTCTCGACAAGAGATCAAAGAAGCAGCAGCATGGCTTTTTAAAGCACGAAATCTAGGGTACCTCTCTAGAGGAGCTTCATCATCCCGATTAGGCGAAATGTCTGCACCAGCAGCACGAGAAACAACACCACGACCTTGGTCCTTGTCACCAATGCCATTTCCACCTATGGCTAGAGTATCGGTACCACCATCTATCCCGATTAAGCAGGAGCCAGTGGCACAATCGGTTGTCAACCCGATGTATACCCAAGAAGAGGTGTATGCAATGCTTCGAGGACAGAAAAAGTATCCCAAGATTGCAATTATTGTTGGGATAAAAGCCATATGCGGAAAAGTTGTCCAGCATTTGAAGCTGACAAGGTAGCAGGCAAATGTATAGAGATAGCTAATCGGATTTACATTCCAGGTCAAAATACAGAGTTCCATAAGGAGAAGGGCATCTCAATGAAAGAGGCAATTCAACGGTACTGGTCATCGAGAGCACCAATACCTAATAGGGCTGATGGCGGAGTGGCAACTTCACCTGCTAGTATCTCTTTCTTATCTGCACTGGAGTCTACTGAAGTAGCAGCGGGATATGCTGTTGCTGCAGGACGACGAAAACAGACAGATAGAAATGAGCAGTCTCAAAAAGGCAAGAGAAAGGCTCAAGAACCCGAGGGAGGAGTTGAGGCTGTTATTTCCTCATTAGGAAGTAAGCCAAATAAAGATACAGCTAATATTGAAGAGAATGTTTCTAGCAACCGGATTAGGTATCGAGCACCTATTGAGGAACAGGTGCGTGTTGAGGACATATATGGACGGATGAATAAAGGCCAGATTACATTGACCTTGGAGGAAATTATGGGAATTTCTCCTTCTCTTCGTAAATATGCTACTGACCAACTTAGGGCACACCGAATTGAGGGAGTTAACTTATTGGGAAGTGATCCCAAAGAGGAAGACAGAGAAGAGGATGACGAGTCAGATCAGGAAGCTGACTATCATCGAGCTGTCAGAGAGACCGAAAAGGTCTTACAGCAAATGGATTGCCAAATTAGGCAAGAAGCGTATGAGATGGATGGACAAGTTGCACATGTTTGCCCATTACGGGTTGTGGACCTAAAGTTGGATGATGGCACAGATGTAAAAGGAATTATAGATGATGGAGCATCTATGGTAATTATTCGGAGAGATATTGTTGAGCGAGCTGGGCTCATTATTGACCCCAAAGATAGACGCATCGTTGAGGATGCAAATGGGGGCAAGACAAATATGGTTGGAGTTGTACATAATTGTGGACTTCATATTCAAGGTGTTCGATTTGTCTTCACTGCACATGTGGTGGAGTCAGCACCATTTGAGGTTTTATTGGGATTACCTCTTATGTTCGACAATGGGTGTCGAAAAGAGTACGAGTTTAAGGGGAACAACATGACAATTACGTTCTGTGACCCAAAGAACCCATTAAAGACAATAAAGGTTCTTACTCATGCTCGGGGAGCACGCCTTATTTCAAAAGGGTCGGTTCGAAGTTTTCAGTAGTCGATGAGCTAGCAAGATGTTGGGGAGACGCTGAGAACATTTCCAAATATGGAAAGCGGTTTTATTGTACCAATATGTCATATACATATTATTTAAAGGAGAGAACTAATTGGGAAGAGCTAGAAAAGGTCTTAGAGCTGAGTCCAGAACCAGCTAGCTATGTATATAAACCGGTAGCCCGAAAGGTGTGACCAGTAGCAACCTTAGACATTGGGAGAAGTATAGGATTGTATGGAGACGTAATCCTGAGGAGTTGGCAAGCATGCCTATTATTCCTTTGAAGCCAGGGCCATTGCGCCTAAAAGGGAAGTTTACAGAAGAGTGGATGGAGAAACTAGAGATAAATAAGGAAGGATTTTTGACAGAAGCGGAAACAGACATTGTGAAGTTTTTGCTTAATGAACATGAAGGAGTCCTAGCATGGGAAGCCTCGGATAGAGGTGTGTTTAAAGAGGAGTTCTTTGAACCAATTCGGTTTCCAACGGTTTTTCACAAACCATGGAGTCGAAAGAATATTCCGATTCCACCTGGAATCATGGAAGAGGTGATAGAGATTTTCAAGGAAAAGATTGCAAATGGAGCAATTGAGCCTTCGAATTCACCTTATCGGAGCACATGGTTTTGTGTTGTGAAGAAAGACAAGAAAAGTTTGCGTTTGGTCTTTGACTTACAAGACCTAAATCGGGTATCAATACGAGATGCAGCAATGCCGCCATTCATGGAACTTTTGGCAGAGCAATTTAGTGGATCAGCCATCTATACCAATTTGGATTTTGATGTGGCATTTGATCAGCGGAAGATTCATCCAGAGTCTCGCAACATGACTACTTTCAATACCCCTTTAGGGTCTTTTCGTCTTACAGTTTTACCAATGGGGTATACAAACTCCCCACAGATTATGCACAATGACGTGACTTTTATTCTTCAGGATGAAATTCCTAAGAATGTTCTTGTATATATTGATGATGCCGGAATTGGCGGACAGAAAGAGAAGTATGAGAAAGCAGATGGAATATATGAGGAAGTTGCACCAGGAGTGCGGCGTTTTGTTTGGGAGCATATTCAGGTGGTGAATCGTGTGTTAACACGTATTCATGCATATGGAGGGACTATTTCTGCAAAGAAGTTGCGGATTTGTAAAGAGGACGGAGAGTTGCTTGGACATAAATGTACTTATGAAGGAAGAATACCAGATGAGGGAAAAGTACAGAAAATTAGAGACTGGCCACCATGCACATCGGTGACAGAGGTTAAAGGCTTTCTGGGTACAGCTGGAGTACTTAGAATTTTTATTAAGGGATTTTCCATGTTGGCTCGACCATTGACGCTGCTTACTCGAAAGCACAAAATTTTCCATTTTGGGAAATTAGAGCAACAAGCCATGGAACGGATAAAAGAGGCAATTATCCAATGCCCGGCATTAAAGCCTATTGACTACAAGTCAGAAATGGAAGTTGTACTTCAGGTGGACTCTTCAGTCATTGGAGTCGGTTGGATTTTAGGCCAAGAAAATATAGACAAGAAACGGCGTATAAACCGTTTTGGATCTATTAATTGGTCCGAAGTAGAAGCTCGTTATTCACAGGCCAAAATTGAGTTATTTGGTCTATTTCGAGCAATGAGAGCCTGTAGGCTTTATTTGTATGGAGCACGAAACTTAGTGGTGGAGGTTGATGCTAAGTATATAAAGGGAATGTTGAACAACCCAGACCTTCAACCCTAGCGTGATTAACCGGTGGATTGCTGCTATTTTACTATTTACTTTCACTCTTAAACATGTCCCGGGACACAACTTTCCACCAGATGGATTGTCTCGGCGACCAAAAGCAGACAATGATCCACAAGAGGAAGATGATTATGAGGAATGGATTGATAAAGCATATGCCTTTTACGGAATGGAAGTGTATGCTGAAGCGAGGCAGAATGGAGCCAGTGGGATTTCCAGAAATGGAAAAGACTGTGGAAGCAGAAAGACGTCTAGACCGGGTGAAACTTACTTGTCAAACCCACTAGCACTACCAAAGATGGAAACTGAGGATGGGAAGGATCAGGGAAGAAAAATCAGGAGCTTCGTTCGTTATGCACAGAAGTTCTTTTTGAGAAAAGGACAGCTTTCCGAAAAGGGCAAGCAGGGAAACATCTGGTCATCCCAGAAAAGACACGTCGTTACAGTTTAGTGCAAGCTGCGCATGACCAATTAGGGCATCAAGGGAACTTTATCACCAAACAAAGACTTAATGAACGATTTTGGTGGCCTATTTGGATGCGAACGTCAAATGGTTTATCCAAACCTGTCACTTATGCCAAACGCGCTTGACTAAGCAGATAGTCATTCCCCCACCAATTGTTCCTATTCCAACTCTTTTCTCGAAAGTACATGTGGATACAAAAGTCATGCTTAAAATGTCTGGTAAACGTTATATCACTCATGCTTGCTGCACACTGTCAGGATGGCCAGAGTTTCGCATTCTTACTACCGAAACGGAAAGACGATAGGGCGGTTTATCTTTGAAGAGATTCTATGTCGTTGGGGTGCAGTTGCGGAGATTGTAACTGACAATGGGACTCCTTACGTGGCAGCACTCAATTATCTAGCGGATAAATATGGCATTTACCATATCCGGATATCAGCATATAACTCGCAAGCAAATGGAGTGGTGGAGCGCCGAAACTATGACTTACAAGAAGCACTTCTTAAAACGGCAGGAGGGGATGTCTCAAAATGGTATATTTTGGGCAGAGCGAATCACAATTCAAAAGGCAACTGGACGTTCACCATACTTCATGGCCCATGGCATTGAGCCCGTTCTACCATTTGACTTGGAGGAAATGACATATCTGGCAACACCCCCACTCAGTTAATTTCAACTACCGAGTTAATCGCTATTCGTTCACGTATGTTGAAAAGCGGAAGGAGGACATCGAGCAGTTCCAAAAAGAGATATCAACTGCAAGGCGGAAACGTATAGAGAGATATATCGAGGAAAACAAAGCACGAATCATCGAGTACGATTTACAACCAGGTCAGCTAGTGATGCTACGAAACAAGCAGATCTTATCAGCTTTAGACAAGAAATTCAAACCACGGTATATGGGACCATATATGGTAGTACGCAGAACCAAGGGAGGATCTTATCTTATTGCGGAGCTAGATGGTACAATTGCTCGAACTCGTGTTGAAGCATCACGAGTAATCCTATACTACCCCTGAGTGAAACTAAAAGTGGCCGCTATTGAGAAGTTACCGGATCTGGAAAAGATCATTCAGGCAGAAGAAGAACTACCAATGCTGGAGGACTTAGCGGAGGAGGATGTACATTCTAACCCATCATATTTTTCCTTTTCAAGACAACCATTTAAAAACAACCCCATTTCGGACTCATTTTCATTTTCATCACTTTTTAACTAACATTTTCGCTTTATCAAAACAAACTATACTTATTTTCTTTCTAATTCATTTCTCATTTCATTTCCCATTTTATTTTACCATTTTCATATTCTTTGTCATGAAACATCTTAATATTTTTCACTTTTACTTCAAAAAAAAAAAAAAAAAAAAAACAGTGACTGGCAACAAACACGAATAGCCAGCAGCATCCACTTTTAAATTCATTTTATTTCTAGAATAGTTCTTATTTCAAAAGTGCCTGGGAGGACAACCCACCACTTATAATTATTCCAAACTTCAAAATTTCGCGCATTTATACTTTTATCCAGTTCATACACCAATTTCCTAATCTAGACAAACACACATTTCCATTTTCGCATTTACATTGCTTATTATAACACATACCCCATTCCGCTTTTGATTAACATGAACATTCTTATTTTCACACATTTTTCAATATTAACTTTATGTATTACCAAATTAAGATACTAACTAATTGGGAATTAGGGAAATGTCTACATGACAAGACTAATCAGGACGAAGAAGAAGTAGAAGGATGGTGGGAATTCTTGAGAAGATTAACAACAAGATCAGCAGTAGCCATCTTTGACTGTGCAAGCTCACTTTGCAGCGCAGCAATAGTGGCTTGGAGCTCTGCTATTTTGGATGTAGAATCTGAAGTGGATGTGGATGTGGAAGAAGAAGAAAAAGAAAAAGCTTCAACAGCTTTTTCGCGCGCCTCGACTTTGGTTTCCTTTTCAAGAAGAGATGCTTCACACTCTGAAAGAGAAATTTCCTTTTCAAGAAGAGCTTGCCGCATATTAGCAACTGCCAAAGATTGAGTATAAACATCTCTTTCCATTTCCAAAGCATGCTTAGTAGCAGCAGGAGTATCTTTCTGGACTTCCTTTAAACGCGTGATATACTCATCACATTGCTTGCCCCATTCTTCGATGCGAACTTTGTTTTCCTTGTCCAAATCCGCACACCAGTTATCGAGACATGCAACCTTAGCAAGAAGAGGATCCAGAGCAAAGCGCAGGCTGTCTTCTTTATCAGCAATGACACGGCTAAGTTTCTCCATAGACGTGCATGTGTTGACAAAGGAGGAGGCCAGGACATGTACACCAGTCAGAACAGACTTACACTCTTGCATGGCAGTTTCAAGCCGATCATGAAAAACGTCGATTTCTTGGATGAACTCGAGAACTTGCTTGGGAACCTTACGCAGATTGGGACCTTTGAGCAGCATGTAATCCTTGGTAGCAGCATAACTGACATCTGGAGAGTCTCCAGGCAACAGATGGAAGCAAGAGCTAAAAGCAGGCAGTTAGCGAAAAGAGAAAAGACAGGATAGAAAAGAAAAGGCGCACCGGAGCAGATGCTGGGATGGTACATCACCTTTCTCCAGATCTTCAGGAAGCAGGGTAGAAGGAGAGTGGTGAGAGGGATCAAGAGCGAAAGGAGCCTGGTCTAAGGCTTCAGCAAGAGTAGGAGGAGGAGAGGTTGAGATTTCGGTGACCACTTCAGTGGAGATGCCAGGAATGGAAGGGATCAAAGGGCATGTCTTCTCGAGACGCTGGCAGTAAATACAAGCACCTTCTGGTTCACCGCGACAAACCACCTTTTGTTGGATGCATTCGAAGCATTGGACAACACGTAGAGGGAGATGCTCCAAAGCTGCCAGATCAGTGACAAACTTTCCCCCTATAACAGTGACCCTACCGCGAGTAGCCCATTGGTCATCCAAAGCCGTCTGAGAATTGTGGGAGTCAGAAAGAGAAGGAAGAACAACGGAGGCAGTTGGGAGTTGAGGAGGAGGAATAGAAGGAGTGGAAGAAGAGTCTGAGGGTTTGGAGCGCTTTCGAGGACCAGAAGAAGTTCCTTTTCGGGCAGCAGAGCCTCGAGCACGTCGTTTTGGGACAGAACCAGCCCTACTACCAGAATCAGGGTTGTAGTCTCCACTGGGATCCATGTCTTCATCAGAGGAGGCCATCTTGTAGCAGCTTATGAACCAGAACAGCTAGCAAGCAAGAAGAGGCTCTTCGATGTCTGGGTAGTTGTATACAACCCAAAAAGGAAGGAGACCCCTATGTCCAGTCCAAGGAGACCACTGAACGAAATAAAGCAAATCTGGAACCAAGAAAGTCAGTGGGAATGATGATGAGGACCAGGAAAGGATGGCTGGGATATGAAGGTGGAATTATCGGGAGGAAATAGCAGGAAAATGGAGGAAAAGGGGGTAGGGAAAGAAAAGAAAATCAAAAACTGAGCACTCACCGAAAAAGAAGAAATTCACCAGCTCCTTATTTGGGTATTCCACCAGATTCAGAGGGCCCCGGGTCCTTAGATTTGCTCTTGCTAGCCAAAAGGAGGGTGAAGAAAGAAAGAAAGAAAGAAAGAAGCAGCCAGAGAGGGAGAGGAGTCTTCGATGAGGAGGAATGAGTTTGGTTGCCAGCGGACGCCTAGCGCTCTTGCTGTGACGTGACGTGATGTGATGTGTGACGAGTGAGGACACTCTAGGCAAGTGCCTGGGAGGTGTGCCATATAAGGAAGGCTAGCGATCGCCGTTGGCCTCATATTTTCGTTTTTTATGGTAATAATGCACTTAGATACTAATTAGGAACACACCAATTAGGAAATAGGTTACTTAGATATATTAGGAAGCGCCAATCCCTACTAGATTGGGCGCGTTTTTCCTTGTATTAGACAGACATCTACTACGACTACAACGACACCGTGCTACTGAGTGTAGCTTTTCTTTTCTTATATCGTGCTTGCTTCCCTGTACCTGCCTTCCTTATTATCTACCCTACCAACGCGACCGTGTCCCTGTTGGGTCGAACTTACAACTATGATTTTCTCTTTATAAATGCAGCAATTCACATACTCTTTAGGCAAGTCAAAATGAAGCTCATGGTACAAGGAATATAGATTTGTCTACACTATGAAGAGAGGGGCTAAACAATGAAATGGTGGAAGCATTGTTTTGTCCATATTTACATGGTACATACTAGCATGAAACAAGAGCCCATGTACATGTTCAATTGCACAGATATAGATCAATAAACCATAATAATAATAGTGCACTCTTTGAATTTCATAGAATCAGCATCTTATCTTGTGTGAATATATATACTTTTGTATATGTAAAGTTGTGAGTCTGGTCTGCACTGTTATCACAGGACTATAGTTTGTCTAGTCAGTCAATAATTCTATGAAGCTTGTAATATAAAGCTCTTATCTAATGCTTTCCAAGTGGCTGATTTCTATATCTCAGTATAGTATTAACAATAATATTATGACTTAAAATCAAAATAATCATGCACCATTTGGCAACTGAGAACCTCCTCAATAGTGTCTATACTAATGCTAGATGCAGACTGTAAAGTAATTCTCTATTACAAACTATGGTAAGTAACTATGTATCTATATTAGAAGCAAAATTTGATCATACACTAAAACACCTACATGTTAGTTGATACTAGGAGATACTAGTTGCTTGATAGTATGTTCAGTATCTTCTTTGTCTTCTTGATTTGTTTTTTGATGAAAATATTACAATAACACATAGCTGCATAGCAAATTTTGTGTGCTTTGCAACTTGGCTGTGTTCATCATGATTATAGGTTTTGTGGGAGCATCATAGCTTCTTTGTGATTATTGAGTCATAAATGTGACCTGTGCTCATAGGTCTATTTATGCCCCACTCTCTCTCTCTACTTTTACTTTTACTTTTATTTCTTTTATTTTCTTTCTTCTCTCTTCTAAAGTTTTACAAAATGCCCTACTTTATATCTGGTAAGTTTAATTAGCTTTCTTTACCTTTTTAAACTACCAAACTAATCTTCTTGATCCAACAGACTTCTGATTCTGCTAGATCTAGAGGCTGGCCATGCAACTAGACTCCAGGATTGTAGATCCAACCACAGTGACCTGCATAGTTTGCAACAAAGATATCAAGCTTCCTTGTTCATATGACCTTGAGTCTTTTGCTTAACACATCATTATAGATGCTCACTAGCATAATAGGAGGGCTTTACTCATCTGCCCCATTTTAATTCTTTGTATATTCTCTAGACAAATTGTACAGTTCTTATGCTTGTATAAAGCAGCTTGTAAGTATCTGCTTCTATATACACACACACACATATACATACATATATATATATATACATACTGGTGCAGTTGAGCTGTTTACACCTAATTTTACTACACTTCATACTATCTCACTACTTATACAATCTAAAAAAAAGAAGAGTACACTTGTTTTATAGCTATAACTGATCACTTATAATGCTTATAAAGAAAAAGAAAAATACTACTAGCACCATACCTTGGAATTTGTGTGTGTATACATACATGCATGCATGTATGTGCACATGTGGTATAACATGCATAAAAGTAGAAACTTACAAGCAGCCTGTCAGCGACCAGCAGAGCTTCTACTTGATAAGTACTAAGTGTGAGCAACACAAAGTGGGGGACAAGTATATTGAGGTACCGGGATAAGACAAGAACAAAGCTAAGTTGTATATGAGCTACTAAGCGATCTTATATATCTAATAATCCTGAGAAAAGTATGAGGTAATAACTACATAGCACCCAATCACCTGACTCCCAATGACTAAGCCAATCACATGACAACCGGTAACCCTTTTAGTAACCATTTACGTAATAGAAGAGGAATAATAAGAAAAATGAAAGAAATAATTACAAGTTCGTTTCCGTTCATAACATCACCCCCTCCTTATGCAAAACATCCTCGTTTTCTATTCCGCCAGTGGGTCAGTGAACCGATAGACAGGTTGGAATGGTAGTTGCTGGAAGTCCACGCTATGTAGCTTGCGAGGAGCTAATGGGTTTTGCCAGTAGAACTCAGCCACGACCTTGGGTGCATTCTTCAAATAGCTTGCTGGTAGCCATTGATCGTGCTCGTGCGAATACCCTTTCCATTTCACCTTAAACTGCAATGCTCCACGTCCCACTAACCTAGCTCCTAACACTTCCTCCACTTCCCATTCTTCATTCCCATCTACAATCTCTGGCGGTGGTGGTGGTGGTCGCTGCTGTGACTTGAACTGAGAAGAATGATACGGAGATAACAGAACTTCGTTAAACACGGGGTGGATCCTCCAAGAGTCTGGTAGCTTCAACTTGTATGCAGCTTTGCCAACCTTATCTACAATCGTGAACGGGCCCAGTCTTTTGTCATCCAACTTTTTCATGGGTCGTTTAGTAGTTATGTTGGTAGCTTCTAGCCAGACCTTGTCACCTTTCTTGTATGCAATAGATTCCCCTTTAGTTCTGTCGTAGAACCGCTTCATAGTCTCTGCTGCCATCTTAAGACTGGCCCCTACTTCTTCTTGAACTTTGCCCATGTGTTCCTTGAACTGCTGAGCAGATTCATTACGAGCTATTACGCGAGGATTGGAGTCTTTGTAGGGGTGGCGACTGTGGTTGACAAAGAATGGTGAGTGGCCCGTGGACGCTTGCACCTTGTCATTGTAAGCAAACTCTGCAATAGCTAGCCAGTCTGCCCAGTCATTCTGTCTGAAGTTGACATAGATCCGAAGGTACTGCTCAATCTCTTGGTTGATCCGCTCGGTCTGGCCATCAGTTTGGGGGTGATATGCAGTGGACGGATTCGCTTCTATCCCCAATAGTCGATATAGGTCTTTCATAAAACTAGACTCAAACTGTGTTTCCCGATCGCTGATGACCTTTCGAGGGATGCCATGTAGCCTGAATACCTGGTCGCGATAGATCTTTGCCATGCCTTCTGAAGTCAGCTCTGTGTTGGTGGGGATTGCATGTATCTGCTTGCTAAAGCGATCCACAATTACACATATGGCATTGAACCCTCGTGATTCTGGTAGTTCACCAATTAGATCTACAGAGATGACCTCCCATGGTTCCGATGGTATTTCATTGGGGTTTAGTGGAGCATGTTTTCTTTCACGGTGAGCCTTGGTTCTTTGGCAAGCTTCACAGCCTGAGACATACGTACGTACTTGAGCAGAGATTCCAGGCCACCAGTAACTCCGTGTGATCAGTTCATGAGTTTTATGTCGCCCTGGGTGGCCTGCAAGAGGGTCATCATGGTGTACTCTGATGATGTCTTCTCGTAACTTTGCATCTCGTGGTACATAAAGCCTGTGCTCCCAGAACACCAAGCCCTCATCCTCGCGTCTCCATTCCTTGTTTTCCATGTCTAGTGCTTTTTTAACTGACTTGTCCATTGGCTTACGACTGTCTTTGATTCTTTGGACCAGATTCGTATCAAGAGATTCGATGGTTACATCATGAATAAACCACTCAGGCTTCAACAAAGTGACGTTTTTGTTGTCATTCTCCCCCCTCTCATGATCCGCTTGTCTCGAGAGGAGGTCAGCCTTTTTCATCTCTTTTCCAGCCTTTGGTACAATTCGTAAGTCATAATCAGCCAGTTCAGTGACCCATTGTGCTTGTCTGCGGTTCAGATCTTGCGGAGCTTTGAAGTAGGATAAGTTTTTGTGGTCTGTCCATACTTCAACAGGGTGCTTGGCTCCTAAAAGGTACTGCCTCCATTCACGCAAGGCAAGCATGATTGCTAGCATCTCCTTGTCATAGATTGCGTAGTTGCGTTCTGCTTGTGACATGGACTGGGAGAAATACGCAATAGGGTGCCATTTGCCTTCCTGTTTTTGAGACAAGATCGCTCCAACTGCGAAATCTGATGCATCGCTCTCAACTCTGAATGGGTCTTCATCTGTGGGCACTGCCAACACTGGGAAACTCTTCACTGCCTCCTTCAAACCCTCAAAAGCCTTCCGCTCCTCCTCTCCCACTGCCACTCCACATTTCCAGTTAACCGGTTAAGAGGTCTCGCTATTTTGCTAAAGTCTTTTATGAACCGACGATAGAAGTTGCAGAAACCCAGGAATGATTGGACATTTGTGAGGTTCTTGGGTTCTGGCCAGGTTTGGATAGCTTCAACTTTCTTTGCGTCCATGCGGATCTCTCCATTGCCTATAATAAAGCCTAAGTATTCGATAGTGCTTTGAGCAAAAGTGCACTTCTTGAATCGTAGGTACAGTCGATTCCGCTTTAGGATTTCTAGCACCCGTCGCACAATACGGTCATGTGTTGAAATAAGTGCTCCAGCACTCATGCACAATACCGGTTTTCATGACTTGTCATGTTTCATTTTTCATTTCTTATCTTATCTTATCCATCTTCTCTCACATGATCTCACATGATAACATGTGACCTCATGTGACTTCACATGACCACCTTAGTAATGGCTCATGTGATATTACTCAGCTGAGGTCTTTTAGCTATCACTTACTCAGCGAGTACTTTTAGCTGTAGCTTACTCATGTACTTGAGCACATTTAGCTAGTTGTATATATAGAGCATGTAGTCAGTGGTGAGAGGTCAACTGTCTTGCCCTCATCACCACTGACCCAGTACTTTGTACTTAGGTATTTACAATAAAAACTGTCTTGCCCTCATCACCACTGACTCAGTACTTTGTACTTAGTGCCAGGCTGACTGTTGCAAGTTGTGCACTGTGTCTCAACAAGTGTGATACACAGTTTCCTCTCGTTCTCTGCGCTTCACAGGTTATGAGCCTTGCGCTTTGACAGAGCACACTTCAAGTAGCCTATCTAGACTGTTCACCCTCCAATTTGCAAGTCAATTGGAGTTCTCCTTAGAAGCTGATCGCATTTTCGACATTTTCGCGCCCGCATCTCCGCCGATCCGAACACGCAGTACCTCGATTGACAGATCTCGCGACCGCCGACAAGCCCGTCAAATCCGTGTCCGAATCCGCCCGCTCGATCCCGAGTTATTGACACTTTTGTCACTAACACCTCAAAATCACCTCAAACAGCTTCATCCGCGTTTCACCTCATATCTCGGCCATCTCCAGGCCGATTCGCACGCAACTCCGTGAACACCTAGACGCACCTCTGCACTACTAGCTTACTAAGTTGCATCCGATTCTGCCTAGCAGTTCTCCTCCAATCACGCGCTTTGGATACCAGCTCTGTTGCACTCTGTTTTAAGCTACTGTATTCCATTACTGTTGTTGGATCAGATAAACCTATAGATTGTGAAGCTTAGCCTGCTCAGCCTTAGTTCGCTGATTGTATCTACTGTCACCAGTAGTTACTTAAGCCAATAAGCCTCTCTCAATCAGCGGTGCCTCCGGGGACTTAACAGTCCAAGAGACCAGCACTGTCTTGCGGTTTCCTGTGTATACCTCAGTAATATAGGGTACTTAGCCTCTGCCACATTGTGTATTCATCTTAATCTGTATTCACAAGCCTATTCGGGCGTTTGGCGATTTTCCCTCATAACTGCTGACACAGAACTCGGACAGACCTCTAGTCTTGCACACTAGTAGCTGCACTAGTACACTACCTGCCCTCCAAGTTTCGCTCCAATCCCTCAACTCACTTCCTCTCAACAATGCCTTCTCTCCCAAACCTCCCAAACCAGATTAAACTCAACTCCCAGAATTACTCACTCTGGAGAGACAGTTTGGTTGCTACAGCTCGCTTTCTGAATCTATGGCGCATTATCAATAACAAAGAAGCAGTCCCAAGTGAAACAGACAAGCCAGATGACTATGAGGACTATCAGCTTCGAAAAGACCAAGCTATTGCTCTTATTGAGCTCACTATTGAACCTGAACAGAGGATTCACATAGTTGCTAAACTTGAAGCTGAAGATCCTCATGGCATGTGGACTGCTCTTGAGAATGCCCACAGACAGAAGAAGCCTGCCCAGCGCTTTAATGCTTATGAGAGACTGCTCTCTTTGCAGAAAACTGATGAGGAGTCACTTACTCAGTTTGCTGGTCGTGTGAGAGCTGCTCTACTCGATGTCCAGGCTCTCAGAGACAAATCTTTTACTCTGGAGCTTTTAGACGATGAGCTGGCTTCTATGGCATTGCTGAAAGGCCTTCCTGCTGAAAAATATGCAAATCTTCGCACCTCACTCCTCATGACCACCAATCTGTCCATGTCTGACCTCACACAAGCACTTGCACTTGAGGAAGCAAACACAAACCAGTCTGCTTCTGATCTTGCACACAGAGCTTTCACCAAACCCACCAGTGGAAAGTCCTCTAAAGCGTCCAAACAGTGCACTTTCTGTGGCAGAAATGGTCATGAGTTGAGCCAGTGCTTTGACATGCGAAATGCAAGCAAGAAGAAGAAAGAGGAGTTGAAAAACAACAAGGGCAAGGGCAAACCCCAGGAAGAAGCCAAGATTGTGGAAGAAGCTGATGCTGAATTTGCTGGAAATGCAAGTACCTCTGATTTCACCAATCCCCATTCGCCTCTTCTGCTTAATGCCTCAACTGACTGGATCACAGACACAGGTGCCACTTGCCACATGACCCCACATCGCCACTGGTTCTCTAAATACACGCCCCAGAGAACACCAGTAAGGCTGGCAAATGATACAACAATCTACTCAGTTGGAATTGGCTCTGTGAAGTTTCAGGCAGTTGTGAATGGGAAAAGAGGGTGTCTACTTGAATTTCATCGTGTACTTCATGTTCCTGAACTAAAGAATAATCTATTATCTGTCTTGTATTTAACTCAAATTAAAGACTACATTGTCACTATCACAAAAGACAAGATGCTGTTCAGAAGAAACAAGACTCTCTTGTTTACTGCCACAGTTAACTCGCGTTTTACTGGCATTCTAGATGGCACTGTTGTTCCAATGACACAGTATGCCAACTTGGCCAACACTCTGCCTCTAGATTATGCTCTGTGGCATCGTCATTTTGGACACTTGAATGTACAGGACATTAGACGCATTTTCAAGCATCAGCTGGTATCTGGTGCAAAGCTGCACTCAGACACTCTCCCAGACCCAATTTGTGAACCCTGCATTGCAGGTAAACAAACTCGTGCAGATGTGCCCAAATCTGTTAATTCTAGACGTTCTGGTTTACTTGAGTTAATTCACTCTGACTTGCATGGTCCACTACCTGTTAAAAGCAGAGTGGGTGCTTACTGCTATTGGATCACTTTCATAGATGATGCTAGCAGGTACTGGACTGTTGCACCACTCAGAAACAAGTCAGATGCATTTGCTGCTTTTAAAGCATTTAAAGCACTTGCAGAGAACCAGTTAAACGCTAGAATCAAGGCATTGCATGATGACAAAGGAGGAGAGTACATGTCAAAAGAATGGGATGAACTGTGCATCTCTTCTGGCATACAGCGCTTTCACACTCTCAGAGCTGAACCACACCAAAATGGAGTTGCAGAAAGAGCAAACAGGACTATCAAAGAAGCAATTACTACTATGCTTAATGAGGCCTGTCTACCTTCGAGTTTCTGGTGGGATGCTGTATCTACTTTTACACACATCCACAATAGATCCCCCACTTCTGCTCTCAAAAACATCACTCCATATGAACTGTGGTTCAAGAAGAAACCAGATGTGTCGCATTTTCGAGTTTTTGGTTGCACTGCTTATGTACACATTAAGTCTGACCAGAGAAAACAGCTTGAATCTCATACACAGAAGTGTGTCTTCATTGGGTATCCATCTAACTTCAAAGGATGGCGGTTTTACAACCCAGACACAAAGAAAGAGATAATCAGCAACTCTGTTGTCTTTGATGAAAGAACACATTCTGGCACTTCCATGAGCAAAGTGGACTTGCAAGTACCAGGATTAACAGACTCTGTTGATCCGGTGGGAGAGTACAATACAGTGGATCTGCCAGAGCTGCCTGATACTTCTCAAACTACCACAAAACCCAAAAATGCGCCACAAAATCCAGTTGAGCAATCTGCCCCTTCTACTCCAAAACAAACTCCACCCTCTTCTCCACCTCAGCGGCCAGTTACACCTGAAACACCATTACTCCACTACAAGTACCACCCACTCCTGCTCCTCCCACTCGCCATTTACCTCTCAGAAGATCCACAAGAACTAGAACTGCACCAGTACAATATTGGAATGTGCAACAACAACTTGAGCACAGACACAATATGCATTCTAGAGAGAATTCACAGCAACCAGAGCTTGAAGCGCACAAGAAGAACAAGCTACTGATGAGCAAGAAGCTGAACTTGCTATTGCTGAGAATGGTGGACTGAGCGAAGCAAAGATTGCACATCTTGTGTATACTGGTGTTGAGGACTTTGCACTCAATGTAGCTTGCAACACAGAGTATCTGACGTTTGAGCAAGCTTATGAGCATGTGTATCTCACTACCAGTGGTTTCAAACAGTCACTGACTGAGGAAGAGCGCTTGAGATTTGGTCCTGAGCCCAAAACATGGAAAGAGATGCTAAAGCGACCAGATGCAGCACAATGGATCCAAGCAGCACATGAGGAGATCCAAGCACTCTTGCAGAATGGGACTTGGACAGCAGAGGAGCTACCACAAGGGGAAAGCTGTTGGCAACAGATGGGTTTTCAAGCTCAAAAGAAAACCAGATGGTTCTATTGAGCGCTACAAAGCAAGACTTGTAGCAAAAGGGTTTTCTCAGCGCCCTGGCTTTGACTTTGATGACACATTCTCTCTAACTGCTAAGTGGGCTGCTTTGAGAACAATTATGGCAATTGAGGACTGGAACTCATCTTGCTGATATTTCCAATGAGTTTTTAAATGGTGATATTGACCATGAAGTTTACATGGAGATGCCAGAGGGTTATGATGTACTTGGACTCAATAAACCAGGTGCTGGTTATGTGCTTAAACTGCTCAAAGCGTTATATGGGTTAAAACAGGCTGGCAGACAATGGTACAAGAAGTTGGACAGTACTTTGTCTTCAATGGGTTTCAACAAAATCAAGGTGGATCATGCAATCTGGGTGTTTAAACAAGGAGATGTGCGGATTATTGTACCAGCTTATGTAGATGATCTTATGATTGCTACAAAAAAGCACTCTGATGCACAAAGAACACTTTCCCAGCTTCGCTCTCACTTCAAACTCAGAGACTTGGTCCCACTTCATTTATTCTTGGTGTGCAAGTGGAAAGAAATCGCTCTAAGCACTCTCTTTCACTTTCCCAGAAGCAGTACATTGTAGACTTGCTTCAAAACTACCACATGTCTGACTGTAAGCCTGTTGACACTCCACTTGACCCCAACCACCAGCTCTCCAAAGAACAAAGCCCCAAAACAGAAGAAGAGCGAATTAAGATGTGCAACTACCCATATGCACAACTTGTTGGCTCTCTAATGTACTTGGCCATTTGCACTCGCCCTGATATTTCATTTGCTGTTGGCAAACTTGGACAGTTCAGTTCAATCCTGGTCTTGCTCATTGGAAAGCTGCTCAACATCTGCTTCGCTATTTACAAGGCACCAAAGACTACAAGTTGACTTATGCACCAGATCCCTCACAAACTGAGCTGTTCACAAGTTACACTGATGCAGACTTTGCTGGTGACAAGTCAACAAGAAAATCTACGAGTGGAATGGTGATAAAAATGGGAACTGGAGCAGTTAGCTGGTCTAGCAAGCTGCAAGGCATTGTAACACTGTCAACAACTGAGGCAGAATATGTAGCTGCAGTCACAGCAGGACAAGAGATCATTTGGCTTCGCTACTTGCTCACTGAACTTGGTTACAAGATGGATGGTCCCTCTACACTGTTTGTTGACAACAACTCAGCAGTACAAGTTGCAAAAAACCCAGAACACCATGGCAGAATCAAACACTTAGACCTGAGATACTACTGGCTCAGAGATCAAGTAAACATGGGTGTTATTCGGATTTTACACTTGAGAACAGATGAAATGCCTGCAGACTTGATGACGAAAGCACTGGGGAGAATCAAAGTGCAGTTGTTCACAAAGATGATTGGATTGGCAGACTGCTAGGATCAGGTGGGAGTGTTGAAATAAGTGCTCCAGCACTCATGCACAATACCGGTTTTCATGACTTGTCATTTTTCATTTTTCATTTCTTATCTTATCTTATCCATCTTCTCTCACATGATCTCACATGATAACATGTGACCTCATGTGACTTCACATGACCACCTTAGTAATGGCTCATGTGATATTACTCAGCTGAGGTCTTTTAGCTATCACTTACTCAGCGAGTACTTTTAGCTGTAGCTTACTCATGTACTTGAGCACATTTAGCTAGTTGTATATATAGAGCATGTAGTCAGTGGTGAGAGGTCAACTGTCTTGCCCTCATCACCACTGACCCAGTACTTTGTACTTAGTGCCAGGCTGACTCTTGCAAGTTGTGCACTGTGTCTCAACAAGTGTGATACACAGTTTCCTCTCGTTCTCTGCGCTTCACAGCCAGCTCATCGTCTAAAAGCTCCAGAGTAAAAGATTTGTCTCTGAGAGCCTGGACATCGAGTAGAGCAGCTCTCACACGACCAGCAACTGAGTAAGTGACTCCTCATCAGTTTCTGCAAAGAGAGCAATCTCTCATAAGCATTAAAGCGCTGGCAGGCTTCTTCTGTCTGTGGGCATTCTCAAGAGCAGTCCACATGCCATGAGGATCTTCAGCTTCAAGTTTAGCAACTATGTGAATCCTCTGTTCAGGTTCAATAGTGAGCTCAATAAGAGCAATAGCTTGGTCTTTTCGAAGCTGATAGTCCTCATAGTCATCTGGCTTGTCTGTTTCACTTGGGACTGCTTCTTTGTTATTGATAATGCGCCATAGATTCAGAAAGCGAGCTGTAGCAACCAAACTGTCTCTCCAGAGTGAGTAATTCTGGGAGTTGAGTTTAATCTGGTTTGGGAGGTTTGGGAGAGAAGGCATTGTTGAGAGGGAGTGAGTGGAGGATTGGAGCGAAACTTGGAGGGCAGGTAGTGTACTAGTGCAGCTACTAGTGTGCAAGACTAGAGGTTGTCTGAGTTCTGTGTCAGCAGTTATGAGGGAAAATCGCCAAACGCCGAATAGGCTTGTGAATACAGATTAAGATGAATACACAATGTGCAGAGGCTAAGTACCCTATATTACTGAGGTATACACAGGAAACCGCAAGACAGTGCTGGTCTCTTGGACTGTTAAGTCCCCGGAGGCACCGCTGATTGAGAGAGGCTTATTGGCTTAAGTAACTACTGGTGACAGTAGATACAATCAGCGAACTAAGGCTGAGCAGGCTAAGCTTCACAATCTATAGGTTTATCTGATCCAACAACAGTAATGGAATACAGTAGCTTAAAACAGAGTGCAACAGAGCTGGTATCCAAAGCGCGTGATTGGAGGAGAACTGCTAGCAGAATCGGATGCAACTTAGTAAGCTAGTAGTGCAGAGGTGCGTCTAGGTGTTCACGGAGTTGCGTGCGAATCGGCCTGGAGATGGCCGAGATATGAGGTGAAACGCGGATGAAGCTGTTTGAGGTGATTTTGAGGTGTTAGTGACAAAAGTGTCAATAACTCGGGATCGAGCGGGCGGATTCGGACACGGATTTGACGGCTTGTCGGCGGTCGCGAGATCTGTCAATCGAGGTACTGCGTGTTCGGATCGGCGGAGATGCGGGCGCGAAAATGTCGAAAATGCGATCAGCTTCTAAGGAGAACTCCAATTGACTTGCAAATTGGAGGGTGAACAGTCTAGATAGGCTACTTGAAGTGTGCTCTGTCAAAGCGCAAGGCTCATAACCTGTGAAGCGCAGAGAACGAGAGGAAACTGTGTATCACACTTGTTGAGACACAGTGCACAACTTGCAAGAGTCAGCCTGGCACTAAGTACAAAGTACTGGGTCAGTGGTGATGAGGGCAAGACAGTTGACCTCTCACCACTGACTACATGCTCTATATATACAACTAGCTAAATGTGCTCAAGTACATGAGTAAGCTACAGCTAAAAGTACTCGCTGAGTAAGTGATAGCTAAAAGACCTCAGCTGAGTAATATCACATGAGCCATTACTAAGGTGGTCATGTGAAGTCACATGAGGTCACATGTTATCATGTGAGATCATGTGAGAGAAGATGGATAAGATAAGATAAGAAATGAAAAATAAAAAATGACAAGTCATGAAAACCGGTATTGTGCATGAGTGCTGGAGCACTTATTTCAACACAATATTGTACTGGTGCAGTTCTAGTTCTTGTGGATCTTCTGAGAGGTAAATGGCGAGTGGGAGGAGCAGGAGTGGGTGGTACTTGTAGTGGAGTAACTGGTGTTTCAGGTGTAACTGGCCGCTGAGGTGGAGAAGAGGGTGGAGTTTGTTTTGGAGTAGAAGAGGCAGATTGCTCAACTAGAGTTTGTGGCGCATTTTTGGGCTTTGTGGTGGTTTGAGAAGTATCAGGCAGCTCTGGCAGATCCACTGTATTGTACTCTCCCACCGGATCAACAGAGTCTATTAATCCTGGTACTTGCAAATCCACTTTACTCTTAGAAGTGCCAGAATGTGTTCTTTCATCAAAGACAACAGAGTTGCTGATAATCTCTTTCTTTGTGTCTGGGTTGTAAAAGCGCCATCCTTTGAAGTTAGATGGGTACCCAATGAAGACACACTTCTGTGTATGAGATTCAAGCTGTTTTCTCTGGTCTGATTTAATGTGCACATAGGCAGTGCAGCCAAAAACTCGAAAATGCGACACATCTGGTTTCTTCTTGAACCACAGTTCATATGGAGTGATGTTTTTGAGAGCAGAAGTGGGGGATCTATTGTGGATGTGTGTAAAAGTAGATACAGCATCCCACCAGAAACTCGAAGGTAGACAGGCCTCATTAAGCATAGTAGTAATTGCTTCTTTGATAGTCCTGTTTGCTCTTTCTGCAACTCCATTTTGGTGTGGTTCAGCTCTGAGAGTGTGAAAGCGCTGTATGCCAGAAGAGATGCACAGTTCATCCCATTCTTTTGACATGTACTCTCCTCCCTTGTCATCATGCAGTGCCTTAATTCTAGTGTTTAACTGGTTCTCTGCAAGTGCTTTAAACGCTTTAAAAGCAGCAAATGCATCTGACTTGTTTCTGAGTGGTGCAACAGTCCAATACCTGCTGGCATCATCTATGAATGTGATCCAATAGCGGTAAGCTCCCACTCTGCTTCTAACAGGTAGTGGACCATGCAAGTCAGAGTGAACTAACTCAAGTAAACCAGAACGTCTAGAATTAACAGATTTAGGCACATCTGCACGAGTTTGTTTACCTGCAATGCAAGGTTCACAAATTGGGTCTGGGAGAGTCTCTGAGTGCAGCTTTGCACCAGACACCAGCTGATGCTTGAAAATGCGTCTAATGTCCTGTACATTCAAGTGTCCAAAACGACGATGCCACAGGGCATAATCTAAAGGCAGAGTGTTGGCCAAGTTGGCATACTGTGTCATTGGAACAACAGTGCCATCTAGAATGCCAGTAAAACGCGAGTTGACTGTGGCAGTAAACAAGAGAGTCTTGTTTCTTCTGAACAGCATCTTGTCTTTTGTGATAGTGACAATGTAGTCTTTAATTTGAGTTAAATACAAGACAGATAATAGATTATTCTTTAGTTCAGGAACATGAAGTACACGATGAAATTCAAGTAGACACCCTCTTTTCCCATTCACAACTGCCTGAAACTTCACAGAGCCAATTCCAACTGAGTAGATTGTTGTATCATTTGCCAGCCTTACTGGTGTTCTCTGGGGCGTGTATTTAGAGAACCAGTGGCGATGTGGGGTCATGTGGCAAGTGGCACCTGTGTCTGTGATCCAGTCAGTTGAGGCATTAAGCAGAAGAGGCGAATGGGGATTGGTGAAATCAGAGGTACTTGCATTTCCAGCAAATTCAGCATCAGCTTCTTCCACAATCTTGGCTTCTTCCTGGGGTTTGCCCTTGCCCTTGTTGTTTTTCAACTCCTCTTTCTTCTTCTTGCTTGCATTTCGCATGTCAAAGCACTGGCTCAACTCATGACCATTTCTGCCACAGAAAGTGCACTGTTTGGACGCTTTAGAGGACTTTCCACTGGTGGGTTTGGTGAAAGCTCTGTGTGCAAGATCAGAAGCAGACTGGTTTGTGTTTGCTTCCTCAAGTGCAAGTGCTTGTGTGAGGTCAGACATGGACAGATTGGTGGTCATGAGGAGTGAGGTGCGAAGATTTGCATATTTTTCAGCAGGAAGGCCTTTCAGCAATGCCATAGAAGCCAGCTCATCGTCTAAAAGCTCCAGAGTAAAAGATTTGTCTCTGAGAGCCTGGACATCGAGTAGAGCAGCTCTCACACGACCAGCAAACTGAGTAAGTGACTCCTCATCAGTTTTCTGCAAAGAGAGCAGTCTCTCATAGGCATTAAAGCGCTGGGCAGGCTTCTTCTGTCTGTGGGCATTCTCAAGAGCAGTCCACATGCCATGAGGATCTTCAGCTTCAAGAGTAGCAACTATGTGAACCCTTTGTTCTGGTTCAATAGTGAGCTCAATAAGAGCAATGGCTTGGTCTTTTCGAAGCTGATAGTCCTCATAGTCATCTGGCTTGTCTGTTTCACTTGGGACTGCTTCTTTGTTATTGATAATGCGCCATAGATTCAGAAAGCGAGCTGTAGCAACCAAACTGTCTCTCCAGAGTGAGTAATTCTGGGAGTTGAGTTTAATCTGGTTTGGGAGGTTTGGGAGAGAAGGCATTGTTGAGAGGGAGTGAGTGGAGGGATTGGAGCGAAACTTGGAGGGCAGGTAGTGTACTAGTGCAGCTACTAGTGTGCAAGACTAGAGGTTTGTCTGAGTTCTGTGTCAGCAGTTATGAGGGAAAATCGCCAAACGCCCGAATAGGCTTGTGAATACAGATTAAGATGAATACACAATGTGGCAGAGGCTAAGTACCCTATATTACTGAGGTATACACAGGAAACCGCAAGACAGTGCTGGTCTCTTGGACTGTTAAGTCCCCGGAGGCACCGCTGATTGAGAGAGGCTTATTGGCTTAAGTAACTACTGGTGACAGTAGATACAATCAGCGAACTAAGGCTGAGCAGGCTAAGCTTCACAATCTATAGGTTTATCTGATCCAACAACAGTAATGGAATACAGTAGCTTAAAACAGAGTGCAACAGAGCTGGTATCCAAAGCGCGTGATTGGAGGAGAACTGCTAGGCAGAATCGGATGCAACTTAGTAAGCTAGTAGTGCAGAGGTGCGTCTAGGTGTTCACGGAGTTGCGTGCGAATCGGCCTGGAGATGGCCGAGATATGAGGTGAAACGCGGATGAAGCTGTTTGAGGTGATTTTGAGGTGTTAGTGACAAAAGTGTCAATAACTCGGGATCGAGCGGCGGATTCGGACACGGATTTGACGGCTTGTCGGCGGTCGCGAGATCTGTCAATCGAGGTACTGCGTGTTCGGATCGGCGGAGATGCGGGCGCGAAAATGTCGAAAATGCGATCAGCTTCTAAGGAGAACTCCAATTGACTTGCAAATTGGAGGGTGAACAGTCTAGATAGGCTACTTGAAGTGTGCTCTGTCAAAGCGCAAGGCTCATAACCTGTGAAGCGCAGAGAACGAGAGGAAACTGTGTATCACACTTGTTGAGACACAGTGCACAACTTGCAAGAGTCAGCCTGGCACTAAGTACAAAGTACTGGGTCAGTGGTGATGAGGGCAAGACAGTTGACCTCTCACCACTGACTACATGCTCTATATATACAACTAGCTAAATGTGCTCAAGTACATGAGTAAGCTACAGCTAAAAGTACTCGCTGAGTAAGTGATAGCTAAAAGACCTCAGCTGAGTAATATCACATGAGCCATTACTAAGGTGGTCATGTGAAGTCACATGAGGTCACATGTTATCATGTGAGATCATGTGAGAGAAGATGGATAAGATAAGATAAGAAATGAAAAATAAAAAATGACAAGTCATGAAAACCGGTATTGTGCATGAGTGCTGGAGCACTTATTTCAACACAATATTGTACTGGTGCAGTTCTAGTTCTTGTGGATCTTCTGAGAGGTAAATGGCGAGTGGGAGGAGCAGGAGTGGGTGGTACTTGTAGTGGAGTAACTGGTGTTTCAGGTGTAACTGGCCGCTGAGGTGGAGAAGAGGGTGGAGTTTGTTTTGGAGTAGAAGAGGCAGATTGCTCAACTAGAGTTTGTGGCGCATTTTTGGGCTTTGTGGTGGTTTGAGAAGTATCAGGCAGCTCTGGCAGATCCACTGTATTGTACTCTCCCACCGGATCAACAGAGTCTATTAATCCTGGTACTTGCAAATCCACTTTACTCTTAGAAGTGCCAGAATGTGTTCTTTCATCAAAGACAACAGAGTTGCTGATAATCTCTTTCTTTGTGTCTGGGTTGTAAAAGCGCCATCCTTTGAAGTTAGATGGGTACCCAATGAAGACACACTTCTGTGTATGAGATTCAAGCTGTTTTCTCTGGTCTGATTTAATGTGCACATAGGCAGTGCAGCCAAAAACTCGAAAATGCGACACATCTGGTTTCTTCTTGAACCACAGTTCATATGGAGTGATGTTTTTGAGAGCAGAAGTGGGGGATCTATTGTGGATGTGTGTAAAAGTAGATACAGCATCCCACCAGAAACTCGAAGGTAGACAGGCCTCATTAAGCATAGTAGTAATTGCTTCTTTGATAGTCCTGTTTGCTCTTTCTGCAACTCCATTTTGGTGTGGTTCAGCTCTGAGAGTGTGAAAGCGCTGTATGCCAGAAGAGATGCACAGTTCATCCCATTCTTTTGACATGTACTCTCCTCCCTTGTCATCATGCAGTGCCTTAATTCTAGTGTTTAACTGGTTCTCTGCAAGTGCTTTAAACGCTTTAAAAGCAGCAAATGCATCTGACTTGTTTCTGAGTGGTGCAACAGTCCAATACCTGCTGGCATCATCTATGAATGTGATCCAATAGCGGTAAGCTCCCACTCTGCTTCTAACAGGTAGTGGACCATGCAAGTCAGAGTGAACTAACTCAAGTAAACCAGAACGTCTAGAATTAACAGATTTAGGCACATCTGCACGAGTTTGTTTACCTGCAATGCAAGGTTCACAAATTGGGTCTGGGAGAGTCTCTGAGTGCAGCTTTGCACCAGACACCAGCTGATGCTTGAAAATGCGTCTAATGTCCTGTACATTCAAGTGTCCAAAACGACGATGCCACAGGGCATAATCTAAAGGCAGAGTGTTGGCCAAGTTGGCATACTGTGTCATTGGAACAACAGTGCCATCTAGAATGCCAGTAAAACGCGAGTTGACTGTGGCAGTAAACAAGAGAGTCTTGTTTCTTCTGAACAGCATCTTGTCTTTTGTGATAGTGACAATGTAGTCTTTAATT